>JAFVLL020007478.1:0-26998 GCA_021397915.2 Tor tambroides
GATATCTGGCTGAAGTGGATCTCTTACCTGCATCGCCTTGAACCACATTCTTGATGTAGCTGTATAAGCTGCCTATAGAGGATGGGAGCACCGAGCCTTTCCCGGCAGGCATTACATCTGGGCTCACTTTGTTCTCTGGAAAAACAAGACATCAATATTCAATTTTGTGGACTGAAAAACCAACTGAAAACTCAAATTCAGTTTTCATTTTGAAAACAGATATAAGGGTTTTGATTTGCAAATTTTCTGATTTACATTCTCATATATGATTCTTTATTTTAACAATTCTTTTAGTAATTTTGAGGGGGGAAAAGACTATTTGGACAAGTTTCTTTTGAATTTGTATTGCTCTTTTTATTCCATTGTATTTATTGTATTTGCTAATGAAATTTTAGACAACAGTATAGCAAAAAAAAACAAAAACTCTTTAAATATTTATGGTCAGTAAGATTTTTTAAAATAAATTAATACATTTATTCAGTAGGAATGCACTCAATTAAATAAAACTGATGGTAAAAAATATATGTATAATGTTCTATATTTCTATTAAAAAATGCTGTTCTTTTGACATTTCTAGTCAATGAATCCTGAAAAAAATCAACAATGATAATAAAGAAATGTTTATTGAGTACCAAATCAGCATATTAAAATGATTTCTGAAAGATCATGTGACGCTGAAGACTGGAGTAATGGATGATGAAAATTTAGCTTTGCCATCACAGGAATAAATTATATTTTCAAATATATAAAACAGAAAACAGTTACACTAATAGCTACATTTATATTCTTAATATTTTTACAATATCACTTTTGATCAAATATGTGCAGCACTGGTGAGCATAAGAGACTTCTTTCAAAAACACTGAACAAAACATTGAATTATAGTGTATACTGCATGGCAATTCTTGTGCTATATATATATATATATATATATATATATATATAAATAAAGTTGTTACACATTTGCCTGTGGGGATGAATAGAGTGATGTAGGCTCAAATACCTTTAGTTTGAGATGACAAGCTGCTGTTCAGTCCTGAAGAGGAGTTCCCTACAGCTGAGCTGTGATGATGGGCAGGTGAGTCTGAAGCAAGGCTGGTAGATGAAGGAGTATCTCTCTGCGTACAGGAGCTGAGGGGACTGCTGCTCTCAGTCTTTATGACTACATGGTTGGGCAGGGCTGGTTCTGAGAGTGCTGGAGTTTGTAGTCTAGAAGGGCTGCTGGGCCTGTCACACACCACTGGCCCATTCACTCCCGTGCCCTTCTCCACTGAACTTTCAGTGTCACCCTGACAAGATCTTTCTCTGCAGCTTTCAGACTGTTCAGGTGCCAGAGAGGGCAGCACAGGGGCCCCCTGGGGGCCAACTTGTGTACCGCTAGGCTGGAGGCAGTCAGAATTCTGAGAGCTGAGGTCCTGCATCTCCACAGATTCCTGCATCTTCACATCTGACATATCAGTCTGCTTCGAGTCCCGGAGGGAAGATGACATCTGCTTAGCAGATAAATGTTTCATAATACTGCACTGAAGTGCAATGACATGACGAAGCCACTGTGGAAAGGAAAAAAAAGCTGAATGATACTTAGTACTTTTGCACTCATATTTACACTACAGCAGTTAAGTACATTTTTATACAATCACTTAATACACTGTATTTACCTCCTCCTGTTCCTCTTCGCTGGATAAATGTTGAGAAGAACGTTCTTGTTCCATGAAACCGTTCGTGACCAGCTCCCCATTGCGAAGACCCACTTGATCCACCAGCAAAGGGGGATTTTGGTAGTGACTTTTAATGGCATTGGGGACCTACAAACACATATTAAAGCAACAAAATCATGACTCAAAGCTGCTGTGTTTGCAAAATGATTTTCCCAATAATCTAAAGACTGGATAAGGATTTTAAAAAAATAATTTTGTAGAAAAATCACACTCACAAGAATAATCTTTCACCAAAGAAATTTCAAACCAAACATAAATATAAAAAAACAAATCATGTTGCTCAAAGATATTCCACCTTCAATGTCTTCTTCTTGATGTGGCGAACACCTCTGCGGTTGGGATGGTGTTGGCGGTGAACCCAGCGCAGGAAGTCCACTTTGACTGCATGTTGGGACAATCGGTCCTGGAACTGGTCGAAGAGCTGGCAACGTGTGCTGAGGGTCACGTTATTTTGGTTTAGCTAGAATAGAAAAAGACGATGTTTTCATTTTACAGTCTGTAATTTCATGGGTGTATAAGGAAATCATAATCAACTAAAAGTAAAGACAAATTTCAATGAGCTAGTTGAATATTACTGTGACAAATATTACACAAACTTATTATTGGTGCCAAAATAATAACATGTCGTGTTAAACATCCCTAGCATGTACAACAAGTGACCAGAGACAAGACACTAACCACCATGTGCTCTGCGTGGTTGGGACACATCCATCTCCCAGTGGGCATGGCAGTGAGAGGGGGGTCCAGGCAGTCCATGTGGAATAGGAGCGCACAGTAATCACACTGGATCAGAGGAGCCACCCTGCAGCTCCTATGGAGGAAGAAGAGAGAGGAACCTGATGCACTGTGCAACAATACTGATGACAATCAATATGTGACTCTATTAGGGATGCAAGGACATTAATATTCTGGCACAGTGTTATTTTAATATTATTTATATCCTATTATAGACAGTACATACAAATAAACATAGCTTTTTCAGTATAGGTGTGCATAATTTTCCTGTGTATCATCAATTTATATTTACCACATACATATAAACTGAAAAACCCTATTATAAAAATCCCATAGGAAAATCTCTCTATATATACTCTATGTCAGCCAATAGATTACATGATACTATCAGTGTCTGTAATGTTCTGGGCTCTTACTTGCCACAGGAAAAGCACACTTTCACTGGCAGAGGGACCAGCCCGCTGGGATCCAGCTCATGTTGTGGCCTCTTTACATTTTTGCCTATTGCCTCCTCTTTCCTTCTGCGCTTACTGCTGCCTGTAGATACACACACACATACAGTTTATCTATAAAAACACACAAAGCACACTTTAACCACTTAACACAATAGTGTGGGTCGAGCCTCACCTGGCAGTGAAGTGGTGCACGTAAGCTCACTGGGCAGTTGAAACTGCGTGGGGTTTCTCTCCATGGCCGCAGTGATCAGCAGCTGAAAAGGTTTCTTCAGGCGAGGTGTGGCGCTCTCGGACTCAGAGCCCTGCACTTCCTCTTCAACGTCCATCAGGTCTTCATCCACATCATTGTGTTCTGACGGTGTAGGCGTGTCGGTGGACGCATTTGAAGTGGGCGTACCGGGACGGCTGCTCGTGCGTCGCTCGAGAAGACGGACCTGCGCAACAGCGAGCCTCAGGCCTCCTGATGCAGCAGAAGGCAGCCCGTCCAGACGCAATGTTCCCAGCTCCAGCTCTGCTGCAGGGGAGGAGGACCGCTTGGACAGCTGCCGCTCCAACGCCCCGTTCACCTGCTCTGCATTCTGCTCACGCTTCTAAAGAACCAGAAAATTACACACTACAGCTCTGTTCCTAAAACTAGTAAAGCAAGGTTCTCTCACCTTGTTCGACATCTGATTTTTTTTTTTTATTGTGCTCAAAGCAATGCATTCTGGAATTGTATACTTTGTGGAAAAGCATGCATCTAGTGTCTTTCTCAGGAAATTAAAGGGATAGTTCACCCAAAATTAAATATTCTGTCATTTACTCATCCTGTTGTTCCAAATCTGTATGCATTTTTTAATACATTTCATAAGCTGCCAATTTTCATTTTTGGGTGAACTATCCCTTTAAATGTGAATAGATAAACAGTAGACAGTTTAAGTTTCCAAATACAAGACAGCAATGGCAAATATGACTTCGCCAACCTTTTTGCGCACACTGCAGCGATGACACATCCAGTCACCAGGGGGCAGCATCTCTCTGCTTAAAGGTGGGTTACTGTGAAGAATCAAAATTTTATTACTTTTACAAATCCTGCTGTGTTTAAAAACACAATGCTTTTTACACATTTTAAATTCTCTGTAGTAATAAACATTTTTGTATGAAAATACAGTTAAAGCTTACAGGTTTTATTCATGTGCTAGATGCAAACAAAACCACAAGGCTGCAGTCACACTGAAACCATCAATGTCTCACCAAATCTACAAAGTTAAAACAGGCTGAACCGCAAGGACTCTTTGCAATCTTTACGTTGCATGATGCAAATGATGCAATGTTATTGACATTCCACAAATATGTTAAAAAAAAATTTTTTTTTTTTTTTTTTCCCATCTTTGCCATAATAGTCTGCCATTACATTAGCCAAGAGAAAGGCTGGATCGATTTAATGTGAAGCACATCCGAACAAATCTCCCCTCAGGACAGAGTTGTTGAATAACAATACATTTACTTCCCTTTAGTGATAAGCATCGGACTATAGCAGTAAAAAGTAGGAGTTTGCATTAAACATCAAATGAAATGAGTGAGGAGTGACTCCATCCAAACAAAACCTTTATGATAAACTACAGGACATGGCTGTGGCTTCAGAATGAGAGAAATAATGAGGGTAACTATACAGAAAACAACCTGTAGAGGAATTTTTTGCTCTTAGGAGCATTAATACTTTACTTCAAGCTCAGGCTGTCAGTGCTAAGCAGTATAGTGAACAAAAAAAACTTTTTAAATGCCCATTTCTAGGCGTTCTTTGTTGTTGTTGGATGAGGAAGTGGTGATGTGCACAAAAACAATATGCACCGTTAGCAATCAAAATCTACATTGATTGTGTGATAAGTTTCCAGTGTTAAGTTTTTATATGGGACAACTGTCAAACTGACTGTAGCTTCTGTGACAAAAATAACAGTGACAGTAATATTAAACAGCAAAATATTAAGCAGCACAATTGTTTTAAACACTGATAATAAGAAGAAAGGTTTCTTAAGTACCAAATCAACATATTAGAATGAATTCTGAAGAATCATGTGACACTGAAGTAATTGCTGATGAAATTTCAGCTTTGCCAAAGTAATAAACTGCATTTTAAAATACATTACAAATAATATTTTAAATTATAATAATTTTTCACAATTTCACTGATTTTACTGTATTTCTGATCAAATAAGTGCAGCCTTTGTGAGCATTAGAAATTTTGCAAAAACATTTCTTTTTTAAAAATCCTTAAACTTTTGAACGATAAAGCATCCCATTTAATGTTTCATTAAAATTTGCTAACTGTAAGTTCATAAATACCTAACTGCACATGGTACTAACCACAACAACTAACTTAGTGCTTCCAAGACCTCCCACAAGTCACCCTCTTAATCCACATCAGCCAACCAGATAACAATCTCTGTGACCTTTAAAAATCAGCAGCATAAGCAGACTTGCACACCCAGACATGATATGAAAACGCACTGCAAACATACCAGCACTGCAGGTGAAAAGCAGCAGGACAGTGATCGCAGCAGAGCAGATCTCCTCCCTCACGGCAGCTATCGCAGGTGTCATGGTTCGTGGCTCGGCCTCCTCTTCTGGTCTCCCTCTCTGGTTTGCGTCTCTTCTCTCCATCCTCAGAACGTGGAGGTGCGAGCAGCTGTTGAATTTGCTGGAACAGATTGGCAAATATATTTTAAGCATGCATGTAGTTTCACAAAAATCTCCTGACAGACGTCAATGGACAATTGCTTCACACATTCAACTGGTGTTTCCAACCTTACCACTGCACATTTAGGATATTATACTAATCTGAGACACACACAATGAAGATTTTGAATTAAAATTAAGGGTGACATTAGAGACCCCCCCCCCCCCCCCCAAAACGTGCAGTCCTGGGGGGCCTCAAGGACCACAGCATTCAACTATGAGGTCATTAAACTTTTTTCCATGTCAAATCAGATCTAATCAAGTGGGCTCACTAATGAAATCTGCATATATATATATACACACACACACACACACACACACATACATACATACATATACATACACACACAGTTTTGTCCTCGTTTCTACTTTCCAGACAGGCAATTTCTGCAAAAGGCCCAGGCCAGCTCTGCATAAACTCACCAAAGGAAAGGTCAACAAACGACTGATTTCCATTCGGCAATTTGCTTTTATTATGACTCATTTAATCCTTAATACAGACATATCTAACTCACACAAAACAGTGATTCGAGGCACAGCTGAAGGGCAGACAGGCTTACCTCCATTAGGCCCCCAGACGTGTCCAAATCGTACAGAATCTTCGGGGTCTCCATTTTGTCCCACATTCACACTGCTGAAATGTAGCATGAACACACAACCCGACAGCAGTTCTCGCGTTCTCCAAACCCAGTCGGGTTTACCTGCTGTCTTTAAGCCGTTCTGGAAATATTAAACGGGTCGATAATCTAACAAGATAGCGGATTGGCTGCTCGATGTTCGGCTAGCTAGCAGCTATCGACAAACAAAAGCACAGAGCTCGCCAGATGTCTGATGCTAAACGAGAGCTGACGAATCGCTCAAACTCTCGTTTAAGTGCAAATATCGTTCCTATTTTGAATGCAAGTTACTGTCTGTTGCCGTATTGAAGGGTTCCTGTGGGATGTAAAGGCCTAGCTCGCTAGCCTAGCAGCATCCTCTGCTTCAGCAGCAGCCGCCTGCAAAGATGCGTGTAGAAATCCACAGCTGTCTGTCCCCATCGCATACTGACTAAAAAAACGCTCGCTGTTGCAAAGTAAGTCTGCTGGATTGATTGTCGGCGGTTAGGTCCTCATGTGCAGAAACACTCGTGGATGGTGCTCAGATGACAGCAGTGAAGAGCAAAGGTGTTGTTATGAAAAGCCATTGCTAGTAGCTATGCTAACTGGCTGGCGTTGCCCTCCCCTGACTCGACTCTAGCGGGGTTGGAATGAAGGATGCGCATGCGTATCGAGACGCAGAGGGAAACGGCTCCTCCTAGCGTTAGTCTGACAGAACAACACATACTCTCCAAGCCCGCAGGCCACGTTTTCTCTAAAGCACAACGAAAAAGTAGGAAAGGAAAAATTCCTTAAAACAGATTTAAAATATTGTGAAGAACAAATAAAACAGCACAGTCTGATGGAATATCATTTTTAATTGAAGATATGCCATGACAATGTTGTGGTAAATAATTACAGTACAGTACAATGAAATAAAAATATATCATTTTGAAACAGCCAAGTCTCTTTCAAGCAACTTTAAGGACAGATTTATTTTGTGAGTGCTTTACTGAATCCCTCAAAAATAAATACATTAATAAATAAAACTAAAATAAAAAACTCAAACTACACTCTTTTTTTTTTTTTTTTAATTGTAATGTCTGTTACAGCACTTGTCATATTACTTAACCACTCATGCTGTATTCCTCATTGATAAGTTGCTTTGGATAATTTAATATGAATGTAACGCCTGTTATCAATGTTGCTCTGAATAAATGTACTAGAGTTCCTTGACTTCCATTAAATGTTGTTTCTTAGGTTCCCAAACTCTGTTGTTTTGGAGACAGTGAAACACTGAAACATACACTCACGACGCAAGTCTGTCATGTGACCAATTGTGATGTTTTTGGCAGCTTTTGCTAGTTACATTGAAATGACATTATTTCAATCAATACAGACAACATTCATATGGGGACCAAGTACATAACTGTTTTAGATGATCCATATCATTGATATTAACAGACAGTGTGAAATGATGAACAAAGATCTATTCTACAATAGATAAACCTCATATATACATACATTTAAGCCATATCTAATACAAATTTTATGTACATTCTTAGATATTTATATATTAAGAGTGCCTGCTGAAAGAGTACAGTCAGTTGTTAATTTGTTCCATAATATGTATAAAAACATACAAAAATAAACGGAAACCAAAAAATCAGAGCCAATTGATCAGTGAAGGAGGGATGATTTACAAGAACATTCTGTACACAGATTTTTACTTTTGGCTAAATCAACCAAAGCTGAAATTGAACACAGATAGAGACTACTTCCCCAGCAGTCTTTTGTTTGACATTGTACACACAGGCGAGTCATAGTTAAGGTTAGCGTAAAGGCTTGAGATCACCCCAATGAAATAGGGACCCACTTCACATTACTGGATGCGAGATGTACCAGTTTCCATGCAAAACACTACACTTCATGAAACTGGCAGATGTTATTTGAAGGTTTATAATCACAGCTTTTTAACACATCTCATTTTCATGGTGTGGAAAATTAAAATAATAAAAAACAAACAAACAAACAAACAAACTGTAAACCATGCATAGGTTTAATTGTTCAATGGCTGCTGTGTTTTACATGGAGTTCAGGTTTGAAATGTTATGATTACATTTGTGACTAATTCATTTGGATAGTAACTCCAGATACACTAAAATTCAAAAGCCTAAAGTCAGTAAGATTTCTTTTTAAATAAATGAATAGTTTTATTCAGAAAGGATGCATTAAAATGCTCAAATGTGACAGTAAATACATTCACATTGTTGAAAAAATCAAATATTGTCAAATAAATGTTGTTCTTTTGAACATTCTATTCATCAAAGAATCCTGAAAAAAATGATCACACTTTCCACAATATATGAGCAGCACAACTGTTTTCAGCATTGACAATAATAAGAAAGTTTCTTGAGTATCTGATCAGCATATTAGAATGATTTCTGAAGGATCAAGTGACACTGAGTAATGGATGCTGAAAATTCAGCTTTGCCATTGCAGAAATAAAAGACATTTTAGAAAACATTCAAATAGAAACGTAATAATATTTTACAATTTTACTGTTTTAATATATTATTCAAAAAAAAAAAATGCAGTCTTGGTGAGCATTAAGATACTTCTTTCAAAATACATGAAAAAAATCTTACCAACTCCACACTTTTGAACAGTAGTTTATGTCATTGGAAACCATTTCTGCCTGAAAATGAACAGGTAATTGTAACTTTGTTTATTGTTAAATGACACCTCCAACTATTTTCTGTACTTGTGATTTATTTAAATCTCACAATGTAACTTCACATGTGAATTTTTTGGAGAGGGGAAAGGAGGGGTTGTGAGTGCAAATGTGCGACACTTAAAAAACAAATAAATCAATAAATCTGTTTAGAGAGACATCAATCACCTAAATAACACAGACTCCCCTTTAATCAGTCATTTTTTTGAATTCCTTAATTTGGCTCAATTACGGGTAAAAACTGTACAAGCAATTCTGCTAGGCCATGGCTATTGAAGCTCTACAAAAATAATATCATGTTGTCCACACTCTTCGCTTGCGGAAGTCCTCAGAAGCAAGGTGATATTTACAGCAGATGGGAAAGATGAGAAGGTAGGTGAGATTAAGAGCAGAGTTGGCTACACAAGATGTGAAAAGAACTGAGAGATCTTCCACAAGGCAGAGAAAGGCTTGCGGTCCCCCATGCTAAAACAAGCTTTGTTTTATTTAAATGGAGACTTCGTATTCTCTCGTATCCTGCGGAACAAACAAACAAAAGCATGTTAAATATAATATATTTAACATTTATATGCATATATATATCATTTCATTTTGTGAGGGGTAGCAAAACCAATGCAGGCTGCAAACACAATATGAAAGAGAGATGCTAAAGATGGAGACGCCCTACACCAGTGGTTCAAACCTTCTCGGCCTTGTCCATGTGACGCTATTCCATTGATCAACTCTCCTTACAGGCTCTTTCTTTACAACAGAATCCTAGAGAGCACTTCTGGTGGCTGCTTTGAATCATAGGTCTCTGTACAAATCAAAAATACCATGCAACTTAAGCATGAAAAAACGCAAAAATAATAATCAGTAATAGAAACATAATGGAAGTTGGGGGCTATTTTGTTGGGAAAACAATGTGTGATTTAAGAAGTGATATTGTGATGTTTTCATAAATAAACACAATGTAGATTTTAAATGAGTATTTAAAAGCCTTCTGATGTTTATGAAAAATAAACAGCATACTAAATCAATAACGCATATGAAATAAAAACAAACCTTTATAATCCTGAAATTAAATATCCAAAACGTAATATTGATCGGCTATGCTTTTTGTAATCGCAGTCTTTTGTAAACCCAGACTTGTCATGTCTTTCTTCACACCCGAGAGAGATGCTTGTGTTTGCATCATCTTCACATTATGCTAGTACACCACTTCAGGGCATAAGCGCAAGAAAAAGCGGCACACATACATGCACAAACACATACAGCACACATACAGTATACAGTACACAGCCACACACACTTACGTACAGTCAAATGCAGACTTTGCCCTGGGGACCAGAAAACTGTTATCGAGCGGTTTAGTATATGCAGGCAGTGAGTGTTGCTGGGACTGTGTTATGAGTGCTACACCACACAGAGAGAGAGAGAGATCTGGAGGGACACTAGCACAGCACATAAGAGGTGTGAATAACCTGCAGTCTGTAACGCATGCTAGATGCAGGAGGCTGGGGAAAAAGAGCATGTATCAGTGTAAAAGTATTGACAGTCAAAATCTCACCTCATTGTTCTTCAGGGATGCAGATAGTGAGAGAGGAAAGAAAGTGCAAATGTAAGTCATTGAGCAAGTTCATGTATGTCAAAGAGCATCAGATTGATTTTTTTTCTGAATTAAAGCGATAGTTCACCTAAAAAATGAAGGTTGGGTAATTTACTCACTCTCATGTCGTTCCAAACCTTTCTTTTTTCCCATCCCAGATGCCAGAAATTTAGGGTTGGTAAGATTTTTTTTAAATGTTTTTTTTTTCTTTTTCTCTTATGCTCACAAAAACTATATTTATTTATCAAAAAATGTAAAAACAATAATATTGTGAAATAATAGTGTAATTTAAAACAACTGTATTCTATTTCAATGCTGATTTGCTACTCAAGAAACTTTTCTACGTATTATTGTTGAATAGAAGAATTGTTGAATAAAGTATTTTTTTATACTTCAAAATACTTAAAATATACTTTTTTAAAGCATATTTTTAAATTATTTTTGTTTTCTTTGTGCACAAAAAGTATTCTCGTAGTGTCATAAAATTAAGGTTGAACCACTAATGTCACATGGACTATTTTAATGATGTCTTTACTACCATTCTGGGCCTTGAACGTGGTAGTTGCTTTGCTGTCTATACAGGGTCAGAAAGCTCGCGGATTTCATCAAAAATATCTTAATTTGTGTTTCGAAGATGAATGAAGGTCTTACGGGTTTGGAACGACATCAGGGCGAGTAATTAATGACAGGATTTTCATTTTTGGGTGAACTATCCCTTTAATAATATTTTTGTGGAAACAGTGATACATTCTGAGAAAGTTCAAAAGAGCATTAATTATGAGAAATAGAAATCTTTCGCAACATTATAAAAGTCTTTTCTGTCACTTTAGATCAATTTAATGCATCCTTGCTGAATAAAAGCAGGAAGTTCTTAAAAAAATCTTACTGAACCCAAAATTTTGAATGATATTGTAACTGAAAACAAATTAAACTTTTCACTTTTCTCTCTTTTGTCACAATCTGTTGTACAGTATATTGTTATAAGACCTGCATTACAGTCATACAGACTAGTTTTATGATGCCTTTTGACCTTATGATACTTTTACAGTATAATTTTTAAATTCAACACCAATTGTTCCCTTCCACTTGGGAGACTATGCTAAATGTCTCCCTTTTGTGCTCCACAGAAGAAAGAACAAGTCACACATGGGTTCGAAGTGACATAAAATTGAGTAAATGATGACAGAATTTTAATCTGAACATGAACTACATTTCTGAGCTGAATGTGAGTATTGAACAATGAGAGCAGGTGAAGCAGAGGTGGCTGGTGGTATGTTAATAGACTCTGCAATAATAAGGTTAAATGTGTCACTTCCTCTTTGGTGTTCTGGCCCAGTGATAACACTGTGTGATTGCTATTGATGAAATGATGAGGGCGTGGCTCCGTGCACCACTTCATTTCAACTCCAGAATGGCACTTTACAGCTAATTAGATAACAGAAATGAACCCACAATATGGCAACGCAGATGGTGTTCAAAGTGCAGATGTGCACCTGTAAGACTGAACACATGAGTACCTCTCAGTCCTGCCACGAAATATCACTACAACTCGATGCGATGGGTAGGAATAAGTTTCTGTCACAAGTGAGGAGGTGGTTGCGGATGAATGTAGCCTGTTGGTAAACTCATGCTTTACTTACTGCAGTCTCGTAGATGGGGTTTTCAAAAGCTGACTCCCCTCTGATGTGATCGTATTGTGGCGATGTGGACATGGAGAGTCGTAGAGACTTGCCTTGCACCCTGAGAACAAACATATGACAATAATTTGTGTGACTTGCAATGGTCTGAACCACAGGAGAGACATTTGAACTAAACTATAACCAGAATTGGTCTGTGTCACAAACAATGTACAACCACATGGAATCTGCAAAAAATGATATTTGACTTCTTCTCACAATGCTATTTAACTGTAAAAGCAGTAATACTGTAATAACTTAAAATAACTCTTTTCTATTTGAATATATTTTAAAATGTAATTTATTCCTATGATGGCAAAACTGAATTTTCAGCATCATTACTCTTTTCTTCGGTGTCACATGATCATTCAGAAGTCAGTCTAATATGCTGATTTGCTGCACAACAAACATTTCTTATTATTATCAATGTTGAAGACAGTTGTGCTGCTTAATATTTTTGTGGAAATGGATACATTTTTTCCCAGGATTTTTTGATGAAAAGAAAAAACAACATTTATCAAAAATAGAAATCTTAATGCATCCTTGGTAAATAAAATATTAATTTATTTAAAAACAGAACAAAATAAAGCTTACCTTGAAAAGTAGAAATATATTGACATGATGATAATTATGATTACGGCCACTGGGATAAAAATGGAAACAGCCACACTGGCTCCCTCCATACTGAAGTCTGCACTGGCCACTGATTTGGGACAAAGTATAGCAAATACATAAAATAAAAGTTGTATACCAGCGATGACAAATTTATGTGCATTTCTAAGATGTTTTTACCATCCAGTCTGCGTTCATCTATGTACTCCAGTGTTACTGCTGGGAGAAAAGCGAGAGCTTTTAACAAATGAGAAAATGTTGCTTGTCATACCAATTATTCAAAACAAACACTCCCTACCCTGAAGAGAAACAACATATCAATAAATAAACATCCACTGCAGACAGGAAAGAGACCTTATGTGAATGATATAGTATGCAGATCACACATCACGAACATTGCAAAACACACAGACTACCTTTGCACAGCGGGGGTGGATGGCTCCATTTGGAAGGATGCCCGGGGACACAGCGGAGAACAGGCTCACCCTGGAGCTCATACTCACTCATGCAGGAGAAGCGCACAGTTTCTCCAGCCTGATACACATGCTTCTCTGAGCTCTGAATGGTATAGGGAGGACTACCGGGGTTCCTACACGGCTCGTACGAATCAGCTATATAACAGATATACACACACAAATATGGATTAGGTATTTCTATACTAACTACTTCAGAAAATAAAGTGAAAACAAAACAAAATAAAAAAAAAAATAGAAAAAAGAAAACATACAATTTAGTTCTAAATTACTACTTCTGTAAATAGAATGAGGCCTGGTAAACAAAAAAACAAAACAAAAAAAAACAACAACAACCAAGCAACCAAAAACAAAACAAAAGCAAACAAACAAATAACAGCAAAATATATAATAAAAGAAAATATAGATGTAAGTTATAAACTATTACTTTTTACACACATTCACAAATGTAGATTAGGTAATTCTATGCTAACAACTTCTGAAAATAGAATAAAATGAAAACAAAAAACAAAACAAAAAGAAAAGAAAAGAAAACAAATACAGATTAGTTAGTTCTAAATGACTACTTTCTTTAAACAGAATGAGACTTTGCAAAGTAAAGAAAACAAAACAAAAATCATCCAGCAAAACAAACAAACAAAAACAATTTAGTTATTTCTAAACTACAACTTCTGTAAATAGAATGAGGCCTTGCAAACAAAACAAAATAAAACAAAAACACAAACAAACAACTAATACAGATTAGTTAGTTTAAAATTATTTCCTTCTAATTCTCCAAAGTAGAATTAGACTTTGAAAAGAAAAGAAAAGAAAACCAGCCAAAAAAGAAAGAAAAGAAAACAAATATGGATTTGTTAGTTATAAACTATTACTTCTGTAAATAGAATGAAACACTGAAGGCAAAAAACAAACAAACAACCAAACACAAAACAAGCATGGATTAATTAGTGATATACTACTTTTGTGAATAGAACGAAACCTTGTCATCAAAAGAAACCCAAACTAAAAAAAAAAAAAAAAAAAAAAGGATTATTTTGTTGTATTCTATTATGTTTAAAAAAAAGTACAATAAAACAAAACAAACATTATTAAATGTGCACTCTGATGTGCACTGTGGGTTTTTCTTAATGTTTCAATGTTTATACTGTAAACTATAGGCTACTGTAAAGACTTCATTACAAGTTGATTAAATCATAAATAATTTTACACAGTTACCACCCACTATGTGTGTGTATCTGTAGGCATGTAGGTGGGATTATTTGTCAATAAAATCATGTTCTCACGAATGCATTTGGGCAGCTTCTCGCTCCATTTGGGGCCAGTGGAGTCACGGTGGTAGCAGGAGAGCAGGCTGTTTCCTGACAGCGAGTAGCCTTTGTTACAGATGTACTGGACAGTAGAGCCCACGATGAGACGCGGGCCTGACATCACCCTGCGACTGTGCTCCACTATGCCTGGGTCCGGGCATGACAGGACTGGCAAAAAATAGCAACAGGTCACGGAGTTTATTGCTTATATTGAAACAGTATTGCAGTTCTCTTTAGTTGATTTTGGAGTTTGGAATGGTCAGTACTGTATATCATAGATTGGTAACACTTTAGTATAGGGACCAATTCTCACAATTAACTAGTTGCTTGGTAGTATGCCTATTAATAACATACTGGCTGTTTATTAGTACTTATAAAGCATTTATTCTGCATGACCATATTCTGCACTCTTAATCCTACCCAATACCTAAACTAAACAACCACCTTACTAACCATTAATAAGCAGCAAATTAGTTGTTTATTGAGGCAAATGTCATACTTAATGGGTCGTTAATAGTGAGAAATGGACAATAAAGTGTGACCCATAGATCTATGATACATGACTTTGTACATAAATAATGATTATTTTAATTGTTTTGTAATGCAAGCATAATAATAAAATATGTAAATACATTCATATGGCACAATATATACATGATTATATATTATGAGTCACACAATATTACATTATAGCAATATTCAAGAACCATATATATCCCCTATTGTATTGTAGTTCTCATTTTCACCAGAGGGTGGCACCAATGACTTACATACAAATATCTGTGCAAACTGATTTTGGATCGGAATGAATTATTAAGTATTTTACTTTCTAATTCATGCAGTTTTCACATGTTAGCTCCTTTTTTACATTACTATTATGTATTTAAATATCCAAAGCAATATAAAATACATTTTATCAGTGTGCTTTCTGGTTTCTCTGTACTTCACATTTCACATCATACTTGTGGTTCCATAAAATCAGAGTGCCAGGGGCCACCACTCATCTCATCCAGCACGAAGAACATGTGACTTTGATCTCAGGGCAGTGTACGGACGCACAGTGCAGTATAATAAAAAGATTACTTCGCTCCAGCCTGCCCAGCTGCAAACCCAATTCTCTCCTCAGCAGTAGAGGGGCAGGAAAAGGGGATGGGAGAGGCGAGTGAGTTAATGATGTTTGTGTGGTGGGTGAGAAGCTTTGAACCGGATAACGGTCCCCGCTGCTTTTGGCCTGCTGTTGCTGCTACTGTTTTTGCCAGGGACAGAGGCAGAACCTGGACCCCAGGGTCATTCGGTCTCCTGTCTGCTGATACTTGAAACGACGAATGTCTGCGGACGTCCTGGGAGCCTGCAGTATTACACACAGTGCGAGTCCGAGCAACACAATAGCCAGGCTGCGAGATTTAATTTCAAGCGCTGGAGTGACTTTGGCTACAACGGTAAGTCGCGCTGCCCTGATTTGAAATTTGTTGATGAAACATCAGTGGGACGTCATCGCGGACTCACCAGGGGGTGGAGAGCGAAATAAAAATTCTTGCGAAATCACAAAAATCACTTAAGGTGGGAGCAAAGAGAGGAAGATGCACCGAAACTGTGAAGCGAAACGACTCCTACTTCATCCGTGAAGTTGCCCTCGAAAGAAAAGTGAGTGATTACCCACAAAGCCCTCCTTCACTCTTCGCCTGTCCTTGAATTGGACCGAGTTGCAGAGGCGAAAAGGCACTTGTGAAATTCCCCCCTCAAATGGAATTCAAAAGCTCATCTAGTTTTGGAGCACAGCACTGCTCTTGATCAGTAGGCGGTGCGTGTTGGTTTGGAAGTGGGGTGAAAATGGATTTTAGAGAGAGTGGTTATCATCGTGAGTGTGTGTGTGTGTATGTTTTCACCTCTTTCACAGCTAGGCAAGTCTCCGCTCCAGGTCAGGTCCCACTGACACATGAGCATTTCGGTGCCCACCACCTCAAAGCCCGGGTAACACTGATAGGTCACCACCGTGCCGTGCACCAGGTCAGGGTGAGATGTGGTCTTCCAGCCATTGGAGATCTCCGGAAGCTCTGGACAGGTGTCATTACGGGGAACCTCTGCAAAAAGGAACATTTTATCTCTCTGTGGTTGGTCTCTTATGACTTAACAAGATCTTGCTGCATCGTTTTCCTCAGATATTTCTCCGAAAAAACCTCAGGAGAAATTGAATCAAATGAGACAATGAATGTTTGCATAACAGATTATTTGGTTTGGTTGGGAGAAGTATTTGTGATCATATGACAATCCCTCGCGTTGGATTGTAAACTTTGGCATTTTAGCAAATCTTAAATAGATTATTGAGACCTTTTCTGAAAATCTTAAAGGGACACTTCATCCAAAAGTGAACATTCTGACATTATTTATTCTCTCTCGTGTTGTTGCAAAACTGTATGACTTTCTTCTGTGGAACATAAAAGATGATATTTTGAGAAATGTCTCTGTGTTTTTGTCAATACAATGGAAGTCAACGGTCACCAAAAAGTGCCTTTTTTTGTAGAAGAAAGTAAGTCATACAGGTTTGGAATGACATGAGGATGAATAAATGTTTAAGATTTTCAGAAGCTTTCTCAACATTGCACTTATATTTGCTAACATGCCAAAGTTTGCAATCAAAAGCCAGAGATTATCATGTGGTCTCAAAAATTTTTCATTAAATTCTCCCAAACCAAATTCTCAATTTTTCTCCATTTAATCTGACTGCTTTATAAGAGAAAAGACTAAGACATCTGTGAGATCTCATTTAATCTCATAATGTCTGAAAGATATCAATCGTTAGCGCACTTAAAAATGAATACTCATCATTTACTTATCCTCATATCATTCCAAATCCAAAATTTTCTTTCTAAAACACAAAAGAAGTTATTTTGAAAAATGATGCAGAGCTTTTTTTTTCCGTACAATGGAAGTCACTGGAGCTCAGTGTTGTTTTTGGACCCCACTGACTTTCAATATATGGACAAAAACAGTTAAAACATTCTTCATGGCATGAGAGTGTGCAAATGATGACAGAATTGTTGTTTATGAGTGAACTATCCCTTTAATCAAAGGCCTCCATTTCTTTCCATTCAATCTTACTGCTTCTATATGGAGAAATGCATGAGACATTTGTGAGTTCTCTCTTGCTATTTTCTTTCCTGTGAAGTGAGACTCAATTAGTTTGATTAGTAGAGCAAGAGCGAGGGAAAGAAAGACAGAATGTTCAATAATGCTTGCAAACAATTTCTTTGTTCCTCACCATGTCCCTGGACAAACCACAGGTGTTGTGTCTAATGACTGATAAATCAAATGCTAGGAATCAGCTTGGCTGATTAAAAATTTGAATAGAGCAGCACAAGACAGCTGGCAGGCATTTTGCTGATGTCCATTCTTAGCATGGCAGAGCTGGGGAGGGCACGGCACCCAGCAAATACGGCTAATGAGTACAAACATGCACTGTAATTGTTAGCGCCTCTGCAAGGCCAAATCCCTGCACCTGCAGGAGCTTCCGCAGGAATCTTTCCTCTGTGCTGCGTGAAGGAAATGGAAAACCAGTCCATTTCAGTCCGCTCTATGAATCATCTGCATTCCTTCACCCTCCAAATAGAACTTATTATATTTTATCTGATCTTGTGTAACAGTAAGCCACCAAGAGCAGCCAATGGAATGACCTTCACTTCATCCCCAGGAAAGGTGAGTTGCAGCTCTCGCTTTTATAACCTCCCTCTCTCTATTTCATCTGGTCACCACCTTTTCATCGAACTGAGACTGGCAATCCCTGTGGCATCTTAAATAAATCTCATAAGCAGATAATTAATGAGATACATCCAATTACATGTAGATGTTTGGGATCGGTATGATTTTTTTTTGTCTTATGCTCAGCAAGGCTGCATTTATTTGATCAAAAATACAGTAAAAACAGGAATATTACAATTTAAAATAACTGTTTTCTTTCTGACTACATTTTAGGAAGCAATTTATTCCTGTGAGGCAAAGCTGAATTTTCAGCAGTCTTTACTCCAGTCTTCAATGTCACATGATCCTTCAGAAATCATTCTATATAATATGTTGATTTGGTGCTCAAGAAACATTTCTTCTTATTATTAATGTTGAAAACAGTTGAGATGCTTATTATTTTTATTTTGTGGAAATCATAATTTTTTTCAGGATCATCTGATGAACAGAATGTAAATAACATTTATTTGAAATATAATTTTGTAACATTATAAATGTCCTTATTGTCACTTTTGACGAATTTAATGCATTCTCCCTCAATAAAAGTATTAATTTCTTTTAAAAAAATCTTACTGTAACCAAACTTTTGAATGGTTACATGAAAAGTGCAGCAGAAATGGTTAAATAGGTCATTACCGAAAAAGTGCACCACAAAGCCATTATTGTAGCCGTAGATGTTGGTAGCGGGGTCCGACTGGAACTGGATGGTCACATCGGCCATGGAGGTGTAGAGTTTGAAGCGAGGATGGGAACCGCTGTACTGGCCCAATATCTTTGCAGTCAGGTCATCTCCATCGTAAAAAGTCAGCAGGTCGTTCTTTCCCATGTGGAGACTGCGAGCAGATAATACACAACAGGTCAATCCCAGACTAATCCTCTATCTCAGATGTTCAGGTTTCACCTCAAAGCAATACTAGGGGTCCTGATTTCTGACCTCCCCTCTAACTTGTCTTCCTCTAGTTCTTATTTTCCGGCCTCACTGCTTTTCTCTTGTCCCTGCTGCAAATGAAATCATTTCGACTGTTTAATGTTTTCCCACTGCTTTTTGTTAAGCATTTTTTTGTGCATAGTTTCAATAGCCGTGCAATCACAAACCACATTCATCTCACTCAGACTATAAAGAGCAAATGATTCAGCAGCGGGGGAAACAACTCCTCCTATCTCATGTTTGGAAATAGCTGGAAAATCAGTTTCCTGATATTCAGGAGCCAGAAAGAGAGAATATTTGGCAGCTTCCCTGTGTCAAATTCAAGAGAATCTCCATCACGGACATGCTTTGAATTTTGTTGTGAAATTACTATAGATTTTACGTTTCATAAAAAATCCTTATTACCATTTTAAATTACCCTTTTTCCAATTTATGAATTTATTAGGGTTAAACTTATACAGATCCATGTCCTAGACTAACCCTAACCCTAAATTTAATTAAGAGGAGAATAAAAGACTAAAAACTTGCTTTTATTTTTACAATTGAAAACACAGGATGGAAACTTAAAACATTTATATTACAGGTACATTAAATACATACACTACTGTTCAAAAGTAGAAAAAGAAATATTCTACATTTATATTACAATTTAAAATGCATGTTTTCTGTTCAGAATTAATTCTAATAAAATGTAATGTATTCCTGTAATGGCAATAAAATTACTATTTAAAAATTCTATTTAAATACTAAAACTGAAAACATGTCAAGAAACAATTCAATTCAATATAGAAAACAGTTGGGCTACTTAATATGTTTTTGTGGAAACAACTTGTTTTTTTCAGAATTCTACTATGAATATAAAATTCAAAAGAACATAATTTATTTGATATAAATCAAATCAAATCAAATCAAATCAAACTGACCCCCAAATTTGAACAGTAGTTTATATAATATTCAATAGAAATATTAGAAGGAATTTTCCATAGTCTCTATAACAGTCTCTGCCATCCATACTTCAGTTTTGGATCATATCAAGTATAAAAGCAGAAAGTTTTTATTTTTTATACCTGAAGGGAATCCAAGCCTATTGCTCATAAGCCTGGGGAATATATGACCTTCAGAACGCTTTGTAATGCCTTGAAGATGCCTGATAGCCTTACACAAAGGTGACAAAAACCCCAGTCTACAGAAGACATGTCAATGAAAGCTTTACCTTGACATCATCTGCTTCAAATAATCAGCCTACACTACAAAATCCAGACATATTGAGGTATATTACAGCATACATCCCTCTATTTCTACGTGAATGTGATCTGTAACTGTGGCTGACGTCCACCAAACCCAGACAGTCTGGCCAGTCACTGGTGGAGGGAGTGTGATTCAGTCAGGCAGGGAGGTGGCATACACACTCTATCTTGTCACTAATTAATCACAAGTGGGCAGTAATGGAAGTCATTACTGAGGAGAGGGGAATAATTAATCATCTCCGTTCTGCTGCAGCACGAGGCAGAATGGTTACATTCAAGCAAAATGAAGACAGGATGTTTAAATTATGGCTACACACAGGCGCGCACACATACACCTACTGTTACATATGGATTGAATGTATTTTATTCAACTGTCAACAGCCCTCTAGTACTGTATGCAGGGAAATCTGTGTATGCATTTCCACTGGGAGACGCGTTTAAACCAGAAGAGCCCCTGACCCGCTCTGAGGACCGGAGAGAGTGAAACTGTGTCAGCCCTTATTGGATTTGTTGTGATAAAGTTAAACAAGCCTTTGCGTAGCCGCACACCGTATCTGCCGAGAAAATCAATCATGCTTTCCATTTGCTGGCAGTAATTTCATTTTGTTTAATCACAAAAACAGGCTCAGCTTGACTTGGCCGACAACACAGCCGCCATCAGAATGCATTAAATTCTCATAGAGGGCTCGCAGACACGTTGTCCTCCGCTCAGCACCACGAAAAGGAAGTGACAAATGCTGGCTTTTTAAAAAAAGAAATGTCAATCGAGACATTCTCTGCATCTCAGACATGGTTAAAATACAGTTCTGCTGGTGAAAGCCGTGAAGATGCATTTGATTCTGTTTGCTTGAGAGATAAATCGGAGTATTTTGTGGAGGATTTTGCATCTGGCGTTTCTTTGGAAAACTAATACATTATGATCCATCATCTGTCACACAAACCGAGCCTATCTGTAGGCCTACCTATTTGTAATTTACATGGATGACAGGCCACAACTAAGAACAACTGTTTTCATGCGTCAGAGTGAACAAATTCTGAAGCAGCACGCAGAAGCCTGTCTTCCTTTCTCTGCCCCATGTCTGTTTAGTGGAGAATCATCTACCTGAATGATTGCCCTGCTGGAAAAAACACTATTTCCAATCAAATCCCCTGTGCTGAGGGCTGGGCACGATGGGCCTGTGCTCGACATACCAACAACGGCTTTGCGCTCAGGGCACAGTAACCCTGCGTGTCCTTGAAATGTACAATTATTTAAAGTAAAGCTAAATAATAAAAGTTGCACAGGTTTCTAATTCAAATGGTATTTAACAAAATATTAAAATGCAAAAAAAAAAATAATAATAATAATTGCAAAAACTATAATAATAAATGTTCGTTGACGAGCTTTTTTCCCATGACTAAAATGAGATGGTGACTATAATCAACAAACGATAACTGTGACTATATCAACATGCAGTATTTTTGACGATAAAAGGCGAAAATAAAATGTCTTTCAAAAAATAAAAACTATACAAAAATCTCTTTTTATGTTTGTCGAAAAAAAAGGAGACAAAATATTATTGCGGACTGCTGTACGTGCCTCTACTACGCGAGCGTTCATGAGTGCGGGTGCCAGATACCAAGAGTTAAAATCCCCAAATCAGAACTTCTCTGTTAAAAGCATACATTATGTTTTGCCTAATTTTTGCAATCTGGCAACCATGTGTACGGAAGCCCCGATGATGATCTGAAAACACCGACAAACAAGTAAGCTGCAGTTTAGCGATCTCCATGTTCGGCTTAAATGAAAGTGTCATTCAGCCTGTCTGTGTTCTGTCATGAGATCTCGATTATTTTGTTTACGATTGTGCTTGCTGAAAAATGCACTTACTCAACTGCTGTTGTTTTAATAGAGAAACATGCAATTTGGAATTATTGGAATTATTATTAGGAATTTTATTGTTACAATATTTTTTGTTTGTTTTTACCAGTTTTCATAATGTAAACATATCTAACTCTTTGATATCAATTTATATATTAAATAGCATATCATAAATCAATAGGCCTACTCTAGATGAGGTAAAATAAACCATGTGTATGAGTTCACATTCTGCTGGCTTGTGCTTACTGGTGAAAGTGCAATACCTGAAATGCAAATATAAATTTCTCAAATGACAACAATCGTTGTGATTATAATTTTAAGTAAAAAATATTTATTTTTATAAGTTTTCATTGACTAAAACTAGACTAAAATGCTCAGACATTTAGTCGACTAAAACCTGACTAAACAAAAACAGGGCAATGTTGACTAAATACGATAACTAAAAAGTACATTTGACACAGGACTAAGACTAATTTAAAAGACTAAGTCTAAATTAAAAATGGCTCACAAAATTAACACTACTACCTTTAATATTTCCTGATAAAAATATTAGATAGAATTTTCCACAGGCATATATATATTAGTCTGTGGGAGTGATTCTACATGGAATCAAATCCGTAACGGAGCCACAAGAGACTCCGGATTGGCCTTTAATCCACAGCCATTTGTTTAAAATGGACTCTGGACAGAGGCAGCAAATTAACACAGGACTTTCCTGAGATGAAGGTGGATAAGCCCCAGTTACTTCTGGATGAAAAGCCGTACAGTGTTGGCACTGGGAAAAGCCAGTCAAACAGAAGAGTCTAAACCTTCATCTGGATTGTCAACATTTCCAGAGAGACTGATAGAGGATGATGCCTTCTCAAATAAAGGAGAGAAATTAGTTCCTCTGTTTTTGCAGAGTTCTTCTTTAATTAGAAAGTTAAATATTGGTCTGGGTTCTGGCTCGGTGCCTGGGGGGATGAGACAGCATTGATTTATTACCAGCCTGCTAAAGGCTGTGACTCTCTGAGGTGCACGCAACCACCATACAGAGCTCTGCAGCCAAGCCAACTGTAAACCCAAAGCCAAATGCAGGAGAAAATGACAGAAACAATCATAAACAAATCAACAGCTCATGGTCAATCAGGACTATATCTCATTTAAATTGATTCAAATACTGATGCACCACAAGAGAAGGCTGCTGAATATGAGATTTACAAACACATCAACAAATCTGTATGTTTTGCATTGCACTTCCAATAGTGATTCCATTAGACACGGATCAAATAAAGTCCAGAAACAACAAAAACAGGAAGGTAGTACTTTAAGCTTGAATTTCTCCAATAGTAGGTATTCCTAGAATTTATGTACGGGCCATAATTAATAGCATTTAATTTTTTCTTATTCTATAATCACTGGCATAATTAAATGCAACTATGAATACAATAATATATTATGGTAGGTAGTTAATTCTAGAAAATATATACACTGTTGCATCATTGTTCTCAAACATAAGCACAATTTATATAATAATATGTTAAAGAACAACAGTGCTAGATGGTGTTCAGCGACTCTTTCTGCTGGTTACATTGTTATTGTGAGTCATTAAAAAACATTTATTCAACAGATTTGTTCAAAAAAATAATACATGATTCATTCACGAATGAAACAAGTGACTGTCAGTATGAGTGAGTCATTGAATTATTAACTTAACCATTTAGTTTAAACACACCAATTCATTTAAGTTGCATGTAGCTCACAGCATGTTTAATGGTTCAGTTGCTCTCTAACGCTAATATAATAAAAATAGAATTATATATAAATTTATATACATTATGAATGCAATTATACTTTTTATATTTATATATATTACCATGGACATGAACAGCTCATTATCATTTTGTAATAATGTTAATTTTTATTTTTTCTTATCTGATTTTTGAAGGCTAACGCAGGAAGGTAAATATACTTAAATCATGTTGGTCTTGCACAGCTGTGGACTACAACTCCTCCAGCAGAGGGCTGTAGCACTCATGGGAATCCCGGACTTTGACAGGCTCTGATATATCCAGCATTCCCTGCTGTGCAGCTAAGTCTATGAAAGACTGTGTGCAGGTGTGCCAGCTGTCACCTGTGTACCTCTCTCCCCCCTTCCTCCGATTCATGGCCTGGCACATTCAGCGTGAGAAACCCTCCCTGCTAAATGAATTCACCAGCCTTCATTATGCCCCACGTTCTCAGGTAATTGGGAATGCGCCGTACATTGATGAATGATTATGGAGGAGTGGGTGCATATTCATTATCGGGCTAAAATGTTCTTACGGACCCATAATGAGCCTCCAGCAGAGGCCCGGGCCCTGCTATTACAGTACCAATGATTCAAGCGCAACCAAAGGGCTCTGCAGGACACCTACGTAGCAATAAGGACCTGTGGCGGGTCAATGATTGCTTGTAAGAAGATGCATGCAAGAATGTAAGGACAGAAGCGAAATAATGAAAGTGGGTGCACGAGTGCTAGTAGATTTGTTATTAGTCTCTCTCTCTCAGGCTCTCTGGGCTGAACAGCTGTGGTTGGCTCCCTCCTCACTCATTTTCCTTCCCTATATGTCTCACTTGATGTGCCTGGCTGATAATGTCCCATATGTCCTTTGATAAATTTGGTCATTTGAAGATTGTAAGGGTGGGGAATGCATGAGCTTCACAGTGGACCAGAATGACTCCAGACACACCTAGACCAATACACTCATGTTCCTCTGCTGCTTAATCAATGGTCCTATGTAAACCTGATATTAAGATCATCAAGAGAGTTATGAAACCACAAGAAAAAAACTAAATACATCTGGCCTACATTAGTTTTTTTTTTTCTTTTTTTTTCAATTGTTCAAGCTAATTACGAGTCCCTCATTGCATTAAACAAAAACAGTAGTCTTGTGAAATATTATTACAATTTAAAATAGCTCTTTCTGAATATATTTTCAAATGTAATTTATTCCTGTGATACAAAGCTGAATTTTCAGCAGCCATTACTCCAGTCTTCAATGTCACATGATCTTTCAGAAATCATTTTGATACACCAATTTGCTGCTCAAAAATGTAGATTTTCTTTTAGAAAAAAAAGTATTATTATTATCAATGTTGAAAACTGTTGTTCTGTCTAATATTTTTTGTTGAAAACGTGACATTTTTTTCAGGATTCTTTGATGAATAGTAAGTTCAAAAGAACAGCATTTATTTGAAATAGAATTTTTTATGACACTGAGTCACTTTTGATCAATTTAATACACCACTGCTTAATAAAATTAATTTGTTAATACTTTTGAATGGTAGTGCATGTTAGGTGTGATTAATTGCAGAAAACTGTGCAATATATTCATCAATTCACAAAAAAAGTTGTATTGTATTAATTTCAGATATGAATGCTTCACACAATCTGTCATGTTGATGCACGTTGATATCAGAAATAGTGTAAAAAATTAAGTGCATGTGTATGAATTAAAACTTTGGATCCCATTTATACCAGTATTTAGTGTTGTCCTATCTTGTTTCAATCCAAAACAGATGTTAATATCAGGTATAAGCAGGGCATATATCTACATCAGCAGATATCCACCAGTACATCTGTCTCAAGACATCTGGACCTCATGTAGAAACATGTGGCCTCATCCTTAACCAGCAGGAAAAACGAAAACTCACCAACTCCCTCCATTACATCCACTACAAAATAAATGTAAAATTAATTATGTTGACTGCATCTCCAGCAAAACATCCAGTATGTCATTTATTACACAGCCGCACAATGTAGCGCTGCAGCCGGGACACTCGCAATGAGAGAGAGAGAGAGAGAAAACATGACAAATGCGAAAGGAACCATATGCAAATGAGTGAATCTTAATTAAGGCAGCCAAATTATTGAATGCATGAATAATCTATCTGGGTCTGACACAGCCGGGCCTCATGTTCCGCACCTCACCTGACGGCACAATCACACTCAACACTTGTTTCCCT
This sequence comes from Tor tambroides, assembly GCA_021397915.2. Lineage (NCBI taxonomy): Eukaryota > Metazoa > Chordata > Actinopteri > Cypriniformes > Cyprinidae > Tor > Tor tambroides. The sequence goes on from JAFVLL020007478.1 coordinate 26,347, forward strand.
GCTCACATAATTGATTTCACATTCATAAAAACATCCAATAAAATAATTGTTGTTCTGTTGAGTTCGTTATTAACCTTTGCGCAATGTGCATCCCACTTCTTCATCCTCTTTATGCACAACATGCCCCTTCATCTGCCCTCTTTTTTCAACTCCCCATTTGCCACTCTCTTTCAGAGCAGACTCTCAAACTCTGTTCCAAAACCTAGCTAGCTGCCTATTGCCTAGCTAAGCATCCTAACTGATATGGAACCTCATAAGCCATATTGTTTTGTAGCACTCTTCATCAGCAGCAACTCTATACACCAGACGAATAGCTTGTCTTAGTAGCTGCGTTTCCATTACCCTTCAAATTGCGCAAACTGAAATTGCGAATTGAAAATACGCCTGATGGAATCACGTCAATTTTGCAAAAACTCCCATATAATCGCAAAAAAGTTTTTACGCTCGCATGTGGTGGTTTTCAGGCAACTAGAAAAAGGAATATATCGCAAAATTGCAATATAAACATTTTTTCACATTTACAGCTCACTTGGCATACGTAAAACTCACATGATCATTCTTTAATGTACTATAACGTCCAAGAAACACCTCATACATGTCTGCTCTCAAGTGTAGGGTGCATTCTTTGCCATTAATGCTTGAATAACCCTTT
>JAFVLL020007478.1:27098-174598 GCA_021397915.2 Tor tambroides
TCTGAGTTTATATCTTGGAATTCTGAGTTTACATCTTGCAATTTTGACTTTTTTCGCAGAATTCTGAGTTTTTATCTCGGAATTCTGACTTTTTTTCGCAGAATTCTGAGTTTACATCTTGGAATTCTGAGTTTACATCTCGCAATTTTGACTTTTTTTCTTAGAATTCTGAGTTTATATCTTGGAATTCTGAGTTTACATCTTGCAATTTTGACTTTTTTCGCAGAATTCTGAGTTTTTATCTCGCAATTTTGACTTTTTTTGCAGAATTCTGAGTTTATATCTTGGAATTCTGAGTTTACATCTCGCAATTTTGACTTTTTTTCTCAGAATTCTGAGTTTATATCTTGGAATTCTGAGTTTACATCTTGCAATTTTGACTTTTTCGCAGAATTCTGAGTTTTTATCTCGGAATTCTGACTTTTTTCCTCAGAATTCTGAGTTTACATCTTGGAATTCTGAGTTTACATCTCGCAATTTTGACTTTTTTTGCAGAATTATGAGTTTTTATCTCGGAATTCTGAGTTTACATCTCGCAATTTTGACTTTTTTCGCAGAATTTTGAGTTTACATCTCGCAATTTTGACTTTTTTCTCAGAACTCTAAGTTTATAGCTCGTAATTTTGACTTTTTCTCATAATTTTGAGTTTAGCCTATAGCTTGCCGTTCTGGCTCGTTTTTTCTCAGAATTGTGAGAAAGTCCAAAATGTGAGAAAAAAAAAATCTCTGCATTACTGTTTTATTTATTTATTTATTTAATCCTGTGGTGGAGACAAGCTTCCATAGGTTATGGTCAAAGCCTGTTGGGCACTGAATTTTAAAAAGAAAGACAGACAGAAAAAAAGGGAAAGATGGTGCAGCAGGAATTTTATGGTTAAATACACTGCTAATTATGCAAGAAGAGCATAATAAATGTACAAAATAATCATTTCATCATTTAAATTCACATACAGGTGCTTGTGGGCATTCAGTTTAAGGAATGATTTCATAACAAAAGTACTCTTTTTATAGGTTTTCTTAAAAGCACAGGCTAGCGATTATTATCGATATTTATGGAGTTAATATCAAGCAGCAACGTGGGTCCGGCCCATTTTTTTCCCTCTTACTTTAATGCATTTTAAATTATTGACTAGTTCTATATTTTTTCGCTATTTACGTTTTTGGTTCTATATGCAAGTATATTATTTAGCACTTTTTTATCCACAGTAACACTTAATAGTAACTTTCAATAATAATTTCAATAAGAAACATGCTTAAAGTGTGTAATTTCTGCGCAACAAGCAGCACCAAAACCGAATCGCAAAGATAATGATTGTTTTCCAACAGGTTTCCCAAACTTATCTGCCATCAGTTGGACAAACAGAGAACCCCGCCCCCAAACTCACGTCATTGGTTGAGGCAAAGTTGCTATGTTGCAAAAATGCAAATATTACTCTTTATCCTTTATTTAGTCTTTGTATTTAAGCTATCTCCTTGAACAGAACAATAGTTCATGATGATTCAAATATGAATATTTATGAATGTTTCAGACATTATGAATGTACATTAATTAATGATCTGTTGAGCATTTTGATATTATTGAAAGTTACTCTAAAGTGTTACCAAATCCTGCACACCAAGGCAAAACCCGTCATGTCTTTAATGGCAACATTTTTACCCAAACATAGTTTACCCAAAATTCTGTCATCATTTACTCACCTTCACGTCATCCCAAACCTGTACAACATTCTTTCTTATACAAGACACAAAAAGGAGATATTTTTGAAAAATGTCTGGTTTTTTTTGTTGTTGTTTTTGTTCATACAGTGAAAGTCAGTGGTGTCCAAATGTTCGTTTTGGACCCCATTGACTTTCAATGTATGGACATAAACAGAAGAATGTAAATCATACAGGTTTGAAACAACATGATGAGTAAATGATGACAGAGTTGTATTTTTTGGGTGAACTATCCCTTTAAAGTCTCTACTAATCTGTAACTGTCTATCGTTTCTTCTTCTGTTTAAGAGATTTCCTTCGTTTGACGATCATCTCATATAGTTTGTCCATTCCTTCATGGAGACCCTCGCCAATGATGGCGCAGGCCGGTTGGACATGGTACGTGGTGGAGGGACTCAGTTCATGGAGGGCCAGGTGTTTCTCGATCTCGGTGACTGTCAGGGATTTAGGGAGGTCCTGCTTGTTGGCGATCACCAGCAGAGGAGTTCCTTGGTTCTCCGCGAATTTGGTGACTTTATGCAGCTCCGTCTTGGCTTCCTCAAGTCGGTCGACATCTACAGAGTCCACCACGTAAATAATACCGTCCGTACAGCGGCTGTAGGATTTCCACAAGGGTCTTAACTTCTCCTGCCCGCCAACGTCCCAGAAGTGACAGCTGATGCCTTTGGCGGTGCCATTGCTGAGTTTTATCTTCTCAGTGTTGAAGCCAATGGTTGGAACGGTATTGACGAATTCGTTGAACTTTAACCGATACAGTACAGTGGTTTTACCAGCCGAATCCAAGCCGAGCATCACAATGTGCAGGGACTGGAATGCAGCAATGTTGGAGAAACCGTTCCCCATCTTATGATGAATGTATAACAATCAATAAATCACATAGCAACCTTGCCTCTACAAGTATCTGAAGACCAGCTTGAAGCTTCCAGGCTTCCGATTCATGGGTTATTTAGCTTCCAAACTTGATGACTTTGAGATTGAAGGAAAAACCACCAGTTTATGATCCCGTAAAGCGATCCATAAAACATGCATAGGAGAGGCACCTCAACGTGTCAACGGTCCATACTCATCCATGCAAACCCATCAAAGCATCCTTGATCTCCATTGCACATCAACCCAGGCAGGTATGCATGGTCGGTCTGGGAAGGGCGTTGGGTTCTCCTTCCGTTTTCAGATGATATATTGTGCTGCAGACCGCAGACCTTCGTTTATCTCCTCTGTATGTTTACGAAGAGCCCGATCAGATTTCTTCCCCACGCAGCATAAATCCGAGACAGTAAGGTCAGGGAGCGAGGCGTTTCCTCAGTGGTGATAAAAACAAGCCGACAGTGAGAGTAGATGGAGGTTTCCCCGCTGTGCTCTGCCTCACACTGAAGCGCTGCTGCTGCTGTCTGTGCGTGTGCATGAGGAATACAAATCCGTGTGAACTCCTCCCACACAGGGAAGCAGAAGCATGGAGATGCCAGTTCATAAAGTCACTTCACAACACACATACCAAAGCCACCCTATATATATATAAACAGTTTAATGCTTAAGCTTTTATATGTTTAAACTACTATTTTTATACTTGTATTTTTTATAGAACTAATACTAGTTTGTATTGTATAAAATTACTAATATTACTTTACAATCCTTAGAACCTGAAACTAATATAATTATGATTTTAAAAACTCAATTGTGACATGTATTTATTTTAACATGTAACATTTATTAAAATGTTTAAATTAGTATTATGGTGCGACATTTTAACCCATTAGACTCAATATATTGTAAAAATAATAATAATAATAATAAAATAAAATAAATAAATAAAATGTGAGTCTGCTGACACCTAGTGAAAAATATATGTATAACAATCTCTTTCACGAGTTTGCTTGCCCATCCAGTCTTGATGGTTAATGGTAAATGAACTTGGCTTGCTGTCCTCAGCTCAGCTTGAGCTCCGAGTTCAACCTTCCCATTTTGGTACTACATAGAGGGAGAATATCAGAAATAGAGGAGGAGACTGGGAGGTGGAGGGATGCTGGAAGAATTGACGTTGGGACGATGCAATGAATGCGGCTCATAATGATGACTAACAGGACTGAATGATTAGGCTCCTCCTGAACCTAAGTTTCATTTGGAACTTCATTTAAAATAATCTTGTAAAAATGTGTGTGAGTGTGTGTGTGTGTGTGCGTGTGTGCGTGTGTGTATACTTGTAGCTACAGTTGTACTGTTGTCAGCAGATCACTGAAAACAAGTAATGAAGTAATTAAAGAGATGTAGCTGTGATTATAAAACTCAAATTTACTAAAACTGAATGCAATGTTATTTATTTCTAGTTGTTTATTGTTGTCGTTGTTCCTGTTATTATTATGTGGGGGAAAAGGAATCATACACACACTGATATATATTAAACTATGAATAATTATAATATTTTGAAGAATTTTATTTATTTTTGAGGAATTATTACAGAATCTAAATGTTTACTCAGGATTGTTGACTGCCAAAACTGTAGTGTTACTTTTCTACCAGTAGATGTCAGGATTGCAGAAGTTGACAAAAAATAGCATCCTTCCCACAAGTGAACATCAATTTATTTACTACATGAGAACATTCATCCACATTAATCGGCATCAGTTTAAAATTAAAGACTGTTGTATCCCATGAAACAACATCAACAACAACAACAGAAAAAAATGACTTGGTGCTCACTTTGTCTTAAAAAAAGGTTACCTTCACCATAATTACTAACGCCTGATGTTCATAATGTTAATTAGTTTTGTCATTGCTGACATTATTTTTAGATGACGCTTTACAAAGTCTCAGTTCTCACACAATGTACCTAACAGCACACACACAAAGGCTTTAAGCTGACTGAATCCAGTCTGTCTGAGGAGAACGCATGTGTGTATGTGTGTGCAAGGATGTCAATACAAAAAGGATTTAGGGAAGAAAACAAAATAGTAAGTTCCTGCCATTCTGACAGTCCTCCAAGAGGAAGGAAAGGGCTCAGGAAGGAGTATGTGGGTCTTACAGAGAAGCTGGAATGGTTTATTGTGGCCGAACAATTCAATCCAGATCAAAGCCCGCTTCACATTTAAATGGTCCTCAAAGAAGAATGAGACTTCAAAAATAAAATGCTACATACTAGCTGATATGTTCCAAAACCAAGCATGCTGCCTAACTATACAGCATTTAAGGAAATTAAGATTTCAAAAGGAAACCAGCAATATTATGTTTCTTTCTAAGTTACTGTACCTCAAATTCCAAAAAAGTCCCAGAATGTATTATGCATGCCAGAGTTCAGTGAAAAACAAATTCATTTGGCAGACGGAAAAAGCTAAGAGAGACTTTACACAATATTGCTGTGTGATTACGTTTAGACTACCACATTGTTAGCTTAGCTACATGCTAACATGTATTAGTATGTAATTGTAATAGGCTTTATATCACAGAATTAGGATATATAGGCTAGAGTCAGTATGTTTTTGTACATTTTAAAATGGACAGATTCTAGATGTTAATTGGTCAAGACCACGTTAATACAATACAAAGGTTAAACTAACTTTAAATGTCAAGGGTGACAATTTTTAGCAGAATTAGCTTAATAAAATAATGTTTCAATGAGTCCTTCAATATTTTGATTATGTAGTAACATAAAAGCTGTAAGGTACATAAGGTGTGCGTGCTAATACTGTGCACCACATATTATATTATACAATATAGTATAGCCTCTCATTCCTTAAGTGTGGCATGCCACATTTCAGTTATTCATTCAGAAGTTATTGACTCGTACAGGAAGTGAAGTAATGAGGAAGTGTTTTAAGACAGAGGACACCGGGACTCTAACTGCCTGAGGTTGCATCTTGTTATAAATGAGCTCAAACAGGTCCATGCCCTTTAGTCCTTCCTGTCCACTTCGACAGCTGCTCCAACAGCCAGCAGTGGGGGAGAGCGAGCAGGGGAATAGGACAACACACACACACACACACACACACACACACACACAAATGTGCCAAGGTGGTCTCATTTCTGTAAAAGCCAACTATCATATCTGTCTGACATATCTGTCTGTCATATCAGTCTAACCTATCTGGGTCAATGACATGACGCCTACATTTTCTGTCCGATTGCATTTTTTCAGTTAAAAATTGGTTTACATGCATAAAAAAGATGCCATATATATGAAGGGCCTCTCCCATGTATGAACTCACTTTAACTTTTCAAAAAACATTAGTTATTTGTAATTTTTCCGTCAAAATATCATGTGGTGCGACCGTCCGGCCATAGCTTTTTTGTTGTAAACGTCTTTGAAATTACCATAAATTTATTCAGATTATTTTTCTGCACTATTTGGCATGATTTACAAAGTGTTTTGTAATACTGTATAAAATTGCAAAGCATTTGTATTTATATTTCCATCATAATATACAAACAAACTGTGTCCAATGATTTCCATTTTATGAAATATATAATATAATATGTGGTGCGACCATCAAGAAACTACCATTTTTGGACTTTTATGTTGAAATCCATTCAAAGATAAGACTTTGCATCATATACCAAATTTGGAAAAAAAGAATATTTTTAACGGCTGGTATGTAATTACCACATTTGGATAAAAAAACAATGAATAATAAGTTGTTTCTGCAATTATTTATTTTCATTATAAATTTCATAGTGACCTTTTGTGGGAAGCTAGCTTGTTTTGTTTAGGTGGCCAGTTCTGTGCTTGTAAATTTTGACTGAATTTGAAAATATCATGTGGTGCGACCAAATATCATGTGGTGCGACCACTGCAGAGTATTTTCCATTATAGATATATGTCAGAGATTGGCAGTTTTTTTTTTTTTTTTTTTGCTTTTATATTCAATTGACGGTTTATATACATAAAATTCTTTATTTTAGTATAATCTGGAATATATTTTTATGCAATTTGATTAATTTCAGACTGCTTATGTTTAATCTTTGTACAATATGAAAAAAATGCAATAATAATAATAATAATAATAATTCAGAACATGTAATTTTAGTTTGGTAATTATGCATTTAATAGTCATTTATTATGTATTTATTAATAACTATTTTAATCTATTCTACCAGATTATACTGTCAAGCAAAGTAAAATAAACACTCATCATAGGTAGCATGTTAATTCTGACCCTGCAGTCTAGCACAAACTTCAGATGTCATTTTCTACTATAAGTAAGATGTTCATGTTGTAACCTGAGCCAGCAACCTTCCCCTACTCTAAATTGACCTTTCGCAAAGACCCCCCTCCCCTCCTCCAGTTACTGTTGCTACGTCCGACAAACCATGGCACTTTTATGCCACACATCATGTTCTCACGCAATGAAAAATACATCACGGAGCAAAGAGGACACTGACAGACAAGACGGAGCTGGTTACTTTTAGTATGAAACAAAGTCTCAGTGTTCAAATTTTGTCATTTTTTAAAAGAAATTCAAAAAAATACTTTTGTGGTTCTTTAACATGTCGTGACAGATTGCTGTAGTGCCTCAGTCAAAGTGGCACATGAACCGATCTTCTCTTCATCTTTACTAGTCATAGCACAAAATAAACATGAATGAACATCAGAAAGTATCTTGTTTCAACCGTGAGATAATGTCAATACACACCATTTTTCAAGTTCAAGTCCACTGACGTTAATTTGCTCTCCTGTCTGGTTTGTTTTTTAAGGTCCAAAGTTGTCCAAAGTACAGAAATAACTGGGGCTAAAGAAATGCCTGCAGTTAATGCCACGTGCAGCACTTTTCACACGTCTCTTTAAATAGATTTTTAATGATATAAGGTCATTTTTGTCATTTGGAGTGACCACTCATCATGTGGTGCGACCAATTATAACAATAACTGTATTAAAATAAAAATAAAATATCTAATTTCTGTGGTTGAAATATGAATCACTGCTACAGTATGCTTAAGTGAATGGTATTTTTAAAACATTTTTATCAGTTTTATGCAGGAAAAATAAGTCTGTTAACTACATTTAAGTCTGTTAACTACATTTAAGAAGGCAACTCTGAAATTATAGAACAAAAATAAGAGATCATTATTTACAAAAACTCAAATTAAATGCAAATACTTTGTTTCTAAACACTTTAATTACTGAGAACATTTTTAAAAAATGTTAAGCATGTTAAGGAAATTATTTAATTTTAATATAAATCATGGTCGCACCACATTACATTTGTTAAGGCTACGGCCAATTCATCTAGATGAAAAAACACTAAAATCACTTAATTTTAAATTTTTAAATGAATTTATATGTGCACAACATTCTTAATGTTTGAACAATTACAGTAGATATTATTATTTTTTGTATTTTAAAATTGGCCTGTCGAAAATCCTTATACGTCAATGATCCATCTATCTATCTATCTATCTATCTATCTATATGAAAATCAAAATTATCTAACATACCTGTATACCTATCATATGTCAACTCTATCTATCTATCTATCTATCTATCTATCTACATGAAAATCAACATTATCTAACATACCTATATACCTATCATGTCTAACATATCTAACATTGTCAACCCTATCTATCTATCTATCTATCTATCTGTCTGTCTGTCTGTCTATCTATCTATCTACATGAAAATCAATATTATCTAACATACCTATATACCTAACATGTCTAACATATCTAACATTGTCTACCCTCTATCTATCTATCTATCTATCTATCTATATGAAAATCAAAATTATCTAACATTCCTGTATACCTATCATATGTCTATCTATCTATCTATCTATCTATCTATCTATCTATCTATCTATCTATCTATCTGTCTGTCTATCCACATGAAAATCAACATTATCTAACATACCTATATACCTATCATGTCTACCATATCTAACATTGTCAATCCTATCTATCTATCTATCTATCTATCTATCTATCTATCTGTCTATCTATCTATCTACATGAAAATCAATATTATCTAACATACCTATATACCTAACATGTCTAACATATCTAACATTGTCTACCCTATCTTTCTATCTATCTATCTATCTATCTATCTATCTATCTATCTATCTATATGAAAATCAAAATTATCTAACATTCCTGTATACCTATCATATGTCTGTCTATCTATCTATCTATCTATCTATCCACATGAAAATCAACATTATCTAACATACCTATATACCTATCATGTCTAACATATCTAACATGGTCTACCCTATCTATCTATCTATCTATCTACATGAAAATCAACATTATCTAATATACCTATATGCCTATCATGTCTAACATATCTAACATATCTAACATTGTCTACTCTATCTATCTATCTATCTATCTATATGAAAATCAAAATGATCTATCTATCTATCTATCTATCTATCTACATGAAAATCAACATTATATAACATACCTATATGCCTATCATGTCTAACATATCTAACATTGTCTATCTATCTATCTATCTATCTATCTATCTATCTGTCTGTCTGTCTATCTATCTATCTATCTAGTTTTTAAAGTATTCAGCCTCCAAAAGGCCTATAAATTCTTCAAAATGGGGGCAAAATTTGTAAATTTTGCACACTTTCAGGCAAGATTTAGTCAAACGAGCAGTTCACCTTTTCAACTTCAGAGACATTTTTTTCCTTCTAGTTGTACTGATGGGGAAATAGATTTAGACTCTTCTAAATTGTTAATAAGTTGGATTATTTAGTATTAAATAATATATATATTTTTTTTACATTAGAATATTGTATTTGACAATTTCATTTAAAATTGCTAAATGTAAATAAATTTGATGGTACTAAACATGCAACTAAATCCCAAAACTTTAACTCTAACTTTGGCCCTATTTTTCCACATTCTTCAATAAAACAAATTTTTCCACGGTAGACTAAAACAGCAGAGGATTTTGGATCTTACAAACATTTCAAGCTGAATATTTCAGAGCTTTATAGATGCCAAGGGGACATAATCCTCAGGGTTAATAAAACTCCTGCTGCTCCAGAACATCTCGTGTTCTTTGCTCACTATGGAAACCAGGACCTCCTCAGGGAGTTCCTTTGAGGTTCCTCAAAAAAAAAAACTGTGAGCAAACAAACCCTACCATTTCATATTTCTCTCCTTTTAAACATCCTCTCACCCTCTCGAATGTGAAGCGGCCTCTTACGGTAATGTGTTTTGACGTACAAATTTGCTGTCAGCAGAATCTTCTCATCTCCTTTCTGTTTTACCCACAAGAGCTCTTGTGTGAGGAACAGGTAGATGAGGAGCCGCATGCGGAGAGGGTGCGTAACCGAGCAACAGGCCTGAATGGGATGTGCTACTAATTGGTTTCTGCTCCCGTGAGGCTCATCGATTTCGTATTTGATGATGCTGTAAGATCAGCCAAGACACGATCATCGTTTTTACATTAGATCAGAGAGATCAACCCTCTGGAACCAACGCCATATCAAATTAGATTTCTTTTGTATCTCAACTGTTTATAGTAATGCTAATGAAGCTATTTTGAGGCTACTTATATTTTAACCCTATACAGTTGTAGTATATTTGATACAGTAAAATACATGTTTTTTTGGTGGGGTTCCTCTGTAAAATTCACATTTCAGGTGCTAAATATCGCGTTATTGGGGTAACTTCAACCTGCAGACATGAAAAACAACCCACGGCAACAGTGTTAAAGTAGCCCAATTCCGCAGGAAAACCGCAGACTTGGCAACACTGGCTTACTTTCTATTGCATTCATTACTAAATATTCTTGTGACCACAATTTATATTATTATTACTAATTAAAATGTATATATTATATATTGCAAATGTATATATTATGTATATTATATTAATATATTTATTATTATACATTTATATACATACTGAAACATGTTTTTGACTACTACAAAACAAAAATACTTAGTGAATATTGTTACGAAAAAACATTAATAATCTTTGTTTCATTTCCTGCTTCGGGGACATGTTTTGTAGTGTAATTTTATAGCTCTTATTTATGTTTCCAGTTTAAGGATTTTTAGGAGCAACATCTGAGACAAAGCCCCTTACTGCTTGTCTTGTTTACAATCCTTTTCTTCATGTGTCTCTCTTTCCCAGCATCTCCCACACCTTGATAATCTCTCTCGTTCTCTCTTTCACTCAGGTGTAATACGGTCCACCTGTTATCCACAAAGCTCGGCCAAGCAGGGAACTCATGTTTTTCACAACAGATGCAAGCGCACACCAGAGACGCTGTCTTCCCCTCACCGCTCTGAAACTCATTATTCTGCTTTTGAAACAGATGGAATCAAGTTTGTTTGTGACGTGCTGAAAGTTGTAAAGCGCTTCATACGTGACTCAGTACACGTACTTTTGCAATAAGGCCTTTGAAGCCGTTCTGTATTGCGAATACAGATAAATAGCTTTGAGAGACATAATGCAGAAAAGGAAGGTAAAGACACTGCATTATGTATTTTTGCAAACCAAGCTGCACTGACCAATGAACGACCAGGATCAATGGCTGGATCTGTTTTGTAATAGAATACTGTAGCCTGGTGTCTTGGGACTTAGCTAGCTAATTTTCCCTCTGCTTCATGATTAACTTCATAATTAATTTTCTGCATGCACGGCGCTCATTGTCTTGGCACCTACCTCCAAGTCGAGAATAAATAGGAGTTTGGTTTAAGTAACATGTTTAATTGCCAGTGCCAAATTGTAATGAATCAAGCCAAAAACTGGAATGAGACCCTCAGCAATAATTGCTACTTTTCTCAACGGTGCAGCACTAATCTGAGGCAGGGTGATTCTCAAGAAACAATGCCATGTTCCTCTGCCTTTGTAACAATTTAGTATACCTGGAGTAATTACTTAACTAACTTGATTTGGGGCAGCCGTGGCCTAATGGATAGCGAGTTGGACTTGTAACCCGAAGGTCATGGGTTCGAGTCTCAGGATTGTAGGTGGGGGGAGTGAATAACCAGCACTCTCTCCACCCTCAATAGCATGACTGAGGTGAGACCCTTGAGCAAGGCACCGAACCCCCCCCACTGCTCCGGGTGTGTGTTCACTACTGTGTGCATGCACTTGGATAGGTTAAATGCAGAGGACAAATTCCAAGTATGGGTCACCATACTTGGCCACACACCACTTCCCTTTCCCTAACTGAATGTAATGTTTTCATAAACTTTATTTGCATGTTAATGAAATAATTCAACCAAAAATTTAAATTTGTCAAAATATACTCACCCTCAACCCATCCAAATGAAAATGAGAAATCCAAATGAGTTGGAGAAATTTAGAATTGCATCACTTGTTCACCAATGGATCCTCTGCAGTGAATGGGTGCCGTCAGAATGAGAGTCCAAACAGCTGATAGAAAAATCACAACAATCCACACAACTCATGTGTGTCTGTAAGAAACAATTTTTTTTAAAGCCATTTTAACTTTAAAATTTTATGCATAATAACGCTTCCTCCAGAGAAAAAGTCCAACCCCTGTTGCCCCCTGGCATATTTGTTTTGAACTATTATGTACTGTTTTTGCTTGTAAACGGTGCTCGATCTGTGCGTATTTCTCTCCTGATTCAGACGAGATGACTTTTACTGGAGAAAGCAATATTATGGATAAAGGACTTATATTTTAGTTGAAAACAACAGTTTGAAGTGAAAAATATTGGTGGATTATTGTGATGTTTTTATCATCTGTTTGGACTCTCATTCTGATGGCACCCATTCACTGCAGTGGATCCATTGGTGAGCAAGTGATTTTTTATTTTTTTATTTTTATTTTTTTTTACCAAAAATCTAATAATTTTTATACTAATCTTTAATTCTTTAAGGAATGTATCAGGTTTAACACAAAACACCATGAAAGGAAACATCAGAGGTCATTTTATTTTTCATTATAATGTGTGAAGGGTATGAATTTTAAATTACTGCGACAAGGTTGAAATAATTTTGCTTTTCATGGTTAGTAATGATAAATAATTTACTTTGCAAAACTATGACTACATAATAGGTTTAGAGATGGGGTCCAAACTTCAATGAGACCTAATTTTTAAGTCGACTTTTGTTCAGAATCCATTTCCATGTGATCAAATACAAATATCAGTCTCTGTTTGACACAGACAGGCTTCAGACCTCGGTGAAACATCGTTTCTACACTCAAAGTCACAACTATATATCCCCTGAAGGGCAGGACACTCTACTGTGCCACATCTCTCCACAGCGTCTGACAAATCAAAGCATGTCACATCAGTCCAAAACCCATCGGGAGCCAAACACAGCATGGAATACATATTTAATCAGCTGATATGTAAGTGGCCTAAAGGGTTGTCCCAGTGACAGACTGCAGGCACAAGAGAGCTCATTTATCTCACACAGATCGAGGGAATTGAAAGAAATACTGGAGTCCATCACAGATCATTTTTTACACTAGTCCGCCGGCCTTATGACCTGACCTTGGGGAGTATTTCTCAAATTAAAAGCAAATGAGATTAGACTGAATTCTTTGTTGCTGCAATAGAGCGTAACAGCGACCACTCACTTTTTCAGCGAAATTGCTTCTAGTATTATTCTCTTTTTTTCCCCCCATATGGTGTTAAGAAAATTCAGTAAAGAGTTTCAAGCACTGAAGCAACCAACAAGCTCTGAGATCTTTGATCTGAAGCAAAAGCATTTTGAAATCAGAGAGAATTACAAGAATGAGTACTTTTTATTATCGTTATTATTAGTAATAGTAGTAGTAGTATTATGATTGTTACAAGACTGAGTACTTTTTATTAGGGGCAAAGCACAATATATTTAAAATGCTAATATTTAATGAAAATGTACATTGATTGTACACAAAATATTTCAATATTTTTTTAAACAAATTATTTTTTGACTTTTTGTTTACTTTAGTAACAACGATTACTTTTTAGTCCATCTTTCTTATGATTATGGTTACTGTAGTTTCAAAATTTGGTGATTAAACAATACTCTTAAAACTGTTAATGCATTACAATAAGGTTCTGTATATTAACATGAGCACATAATGCAATTTATTTCAAGCAAATAAAGTCAAATCCATAAAATATCTTGTTTGTTAGATGTTTTGGAGCTGGAGATTTTGATTCCTCTGTTTAGCCTACAACCTGATTGCATTATTATTAGGGCATAAAAATAATCTTCCTCCATTTCAAAAGGATGTTTTCCCTTCATGAAATGATGCAGTTTTCCAGGTGCATTTCTTTTCATACAGTTGTCACCAAGCGTTTGCATGTGCTGTGTAATTATGGAAATAAGATCTGTCGGGCCAACTCAGCGAGCACGATCTGGACACCTCGTGAAATTGGAAATGAGTTAGCATTGCTTGCCTGCCACAGATTTAGAAGATACGAGTTCAGATTCAAAAGGACCCCAGAAAAGTGAGGGGAGATGCTTGTTGGGTTTTACTGCACTGAAATACGTTTGCGATTATGAAAAGGTCAAAGCTAATGTTAAATGTGAACCGTTTCTTCTGAAATGAAAGTTCTTAAAGACAACAATAAATTGAAATTGGCCCCTATGTTCCTGGTCTTATTGTGCACAATCACTAATAATATTGTTAAAATATGTTCAACATTTTTCATCTAAAAGTATATCTTTATGTAATAAAAAGATACAGTGGTAGTACCATGGTACAGTGATCGCATCAGATGACAACACAATGGTTTTGAATGTTTACCATATTAATGTAAGACTTCAAAAAATCATAGTGCAAGTACAAATAAGGTACCATGGTAAATGAGCAAAAAAAAAAAAAGGTATTTTCATGGTATATTCCCCCCCCAAAAACGACTTTATGGTGCTTGCCTAAAGATACTGTATCATCTTGATGATACATAGATAGATAGCAACACTATATGACCAAAAAAATGCCTAAAAAAAAAAAAAAAAATGTGGTTTACTTTTTAGTAGTGTACATTTCCACCTAAATGGATAACAAGAAGTCCCACCCTTCACCATTTGCATATTCCTTTTTACATTGGGGGGGGGACCAATTTATATATATATATATATATATATATATATATGCTTTAATTGACGCACGCACACACATTATTACTCGCACACAAAAAACCAACACTACCCCGCGACTTTTATAAAATAGTTTCCTTACTGAATCGCTACATTATATTTCTATATTATATTCCCTATTGTTTGTAGGGACAGACAAACAGATGCAGATAATTAACACAGGCACATTTCATCTCTCTCTCTCTCTCTCTCTCTCTCTCTCTCTCAAAATGGGCATATTTGAGAAAAGTCGAGTAGTTTGCTTCACTGAATATAACTGTCGGTCATTTAACAGTTCTTTCGTAAAACAGTTGACTAAATATTAAATGATTTGCAGCTTCCATCTTACCTCGCTCTCTTTCAATGTTTTCAATCTTCGCGGCACGCTCAGCATCTGTGAACTCTAAACCCCGCCTACTTTGATTTGATTGGCCAGTTAAATTATTTTGACATTGACAAGCGCTGTTAGCCCTCTGAGGCAGAGCAGAGGGAAAATGTTACTTTTAAAGCTTTCTTATCATCCTAACAAGAGCGCTGTAATGGAGGACAGCAGGTCAGTGCAAGAATTTCAAATATTGGGGGGGACATTTGGCAATTTCTAATTATTGGGGGGGACTTGTCCCCCTCAATGTCTATGGTGGTTACGGCCCTGCCTTTTTACTGGTATTGCAGAAGTTAAATGCCTTGTGAATATTGTTTAATGTTATCTAAGTACTTTCATTTAATTAATCGGTTTGGTTTTCATTCAGCTGTATTGTTAATGTTTGCACCTTTCACTGAGAGGATGGATTCATCCCCACAAAGAGGAGCAGGAGAAGGAGCTATTGATTTATTCTTCTAACTGTTATCCGTCCGCTGCACTCTGCGGGATGAGGAGATGTTAATTAAAGGGCTTTACTTCAACAGCAAGGGCAAGTCGAGCTTTCTCTCTCTCTTTCAGATTAACTTTCCATTCCGAGTCCGTTTCTTCCACCTGCACTTCATTTACCTTCAGCACTTCCTCACAGGACTAAACCTTCCGAACAGGAATATGAATAAGACAGACCGGGCTCACGTCAGCTGCTCCCTCAGGAGACGTTTCGGCTGTTTTACTGCAAGATTGGGTACTAAACTAGGCTGTTTACTCACCTTTCATTGCTGCTATGAGACAAACGGGTGTTAATGACTCACAGGATGCTGGGTATTCAACTCGGAGAAAGGAAATTTAAATTCGTCTCCTACCTCAGGCTGTGTGTAAATGAGTGTGTGTTCGCGCTCGCGCGCTTTTGTCCTTTAAAAGGAAACCGTTACTCCTAACAAACTGCTGACAAGCAGCTGTGTGTACTGTATGTGTGTAGAGGGTTGTCATAGAGACAGTGCATTATTATAGGTGTAGAAAGCGATTACCGGGGAAACATATGCTTCAGGTTTCCTATGTGTTGAAATCCCTTACGAAAAAGAAGTTTATTCAAGTGTGCTATTAGTATACTTCTTTTAAACTAAAATAGGAAAGTATACTTTTAGTTTACTTTTTATATACTTCTCAGAAATGGGCTTTAAGTACTTCTCAGAAATATACTTAAAATGACATTTAAGTATACCTGACTTATACTTAGAAAAAGTCTAAATATATTTGAGCTATACTTGTGCTCCTAGAATCCGTGTTTTCATTGTTATACAGTAGGGGGAGCTAGTACACATCTTCTGTACAGAATTTCCAAAAAAAAAACACAAGTGAAGAAGAATCGGAAACAACAGATGCTTCCACATGCAATCTAACACGATCATCAGACATAAAACAGCATCAAAACTGTGTAACGTTATGGAATAAAATGTTGACCAATGAAGAGGTAATAATGACTGTCAAGCTTTGGGGTGTTGATCGACTCCATCTATGTTTTGATTATCATTCTGAATCCAATTCATAGTCTTTTTCAGCTTTTTGTTCAAAATGTTGTTTATTTCTTTATTTTTTTTATTTATGAAACTTTCCCACATTCAAGTGTTTAAAAAAGAATTATTGCATGAAGCAATAAATGTTTTTGTTTACAAGCAGATACCCTGTTCTTTCTTTTGATGTTTTGTATGTTCAGATATTCATATAACAAAATATATACAAATTAATACCTAAATAGGGACATAGTAGTATACTTAAAGTATGATGTAAAGTTCACTTAAAGAAAACTTAAGAGTATTACTTGCAGTATAAAACTACTAAACTAGTAGTTTACTGAGACTATACTTCAAAGTATATACTTCAGATTATATACTTCAAACTAAAAATACTACTACAAGTATTTAATTAGTAAACTTAGTCAGTATACCTATAAGTTCACTTTTAGTATAGTTGCAGTACAAGCTAAAAACATTGATGTAAACTAGGTGTGTACTCAAAGTTTACTACTTTTATACTTAAAGTAAACTTAAAAGTATACTTTTATATACTAGAAAGTGGGCCAATTTAGTCCCAAGGAGTATTGAAATAGTACACTTGTAAGTATACTACTAGTACACTGATATTTGTATACTTGCTACATAAAGTATACTTAAAAATATACTTGAACTTTACTTAAAAGTATACTTAATAAAATAAACTTGAAGTATACTACTTTTTGGTAAGGGATTATTAGCCAAACATGAATAAACACAGTTTAAATTTCGAAAAGTGCAACTTTAGCATATTAGCATAAATGCTAATGTGAAGGAGCACTCTGTAATTTTCTCCCCAATTAAAAGTTTTACACATTAAGACACATTAGAATACATTAAAAATGTCACTTTTAAATCACATTTTATTTTTTAACATTTGATATAGCCTAAACACATTAATATATTAATTTAAAAATACCATTTGTTTCTTGTGTAAAACTTCAATCAAGAAACAAATTGAAAAAAAAATAAAATAAATTAAAAAAAAAAACAGAAAACAATGTTTTTGCTCCCTTGTATCTTTTCAAAAGTAGCCTACCATTTTATTTTTAAAACGTAATGAAATTGTAAAATTTTGTTTTAAAGATTTACGTAAATGTTTTTAAAAATAATACTCCAGGTGTAATCCCAGGATAGTAGGTATAATAGTACAGTAGTACAGTATAATAAATACAGGATAATACATTATCTACTGTATAGTAGGCATAAAAAAACAGTGTGGCAAAAGAGTATGTCCAAATACATAGTATTCGAAAAACAGTAGGCGAAAAGTACCCAGATGACTTACTTCCGGCAAAATTGTCCAGTGTGCATTTGATGGACACTAAAATTCCATGAGGCCACAGGAGAGTATTTGTGAATGGAAGTGAAGCAACGCAACTGATGCTGTAGGTCACATGACCATGACATGGCAGATCTAGTACGTCCGAATTTCATTCATACTACCCATATTCATACTATATAGAACATACTTTTTTAAACAGCTGTAAAGTAAGTTCAAACTCAAATGCAATACCTACAGTAGTGTGATTTCGGACTCATCGATGAAGTGGGTTGCTATTTTGAAGTCAGTTTCAGTGAAGAAAATTTTGACTAGCCAGGGTTGCTACAAAACTGATCCCTGCATTGTATTTCACACTATTTAAACCACAAATCTAATCAAGTCCACATTATTTTGAGACCTTCACTGTGTATTAGTTTTTTTGTTCAGCTTCTTTAGAAAGCCATGGCCTCTTTAGCCAATCAGCCTCAAGCATTCACCCGTATCCTAGCAACCATGTGGAATGCTTCCCTGCATCCTGCTGTGTGGCCTTGCCACATCGCCGTGGATACGCACAAGCTCTCAGTGTCAGCTGCCCATTGTGATGCGTAATGCATTGCCGGAACGCTTAATTAAATTAATTAATTAATTAATTAAAACGCCTAATTTTGCAATGGATGCCTGTGACAGACAATTATGTCATCAGAATGATGTATGCGTTTGATCATTAGCAGTAATGCGAGCTTATTAAAAGGAAGGGAGTCGCATGACGGGAATATATTTCTAAAGAGCAAATGAAAACATCAAGATGGATTCTTTTGTGTGAAAGAAAACAAGAATTTGTGATGTTTATTTGGATGGTTGGTTGATCCATTTACATTGAATCAACAGTTTATCATTTCTGCAACTTGTTTTGCAGCTGCGCTTGAATTTCAGCCATGATCTGAGGTCAATGAGAAGCGAAGGGTGTGAAAATCACTGTATTTCCGTATTTACCAAAAAAAAAAAAAAAACTTAAAATTATAATGTCAGGATACCTTTTGCAAATCAGAATGTATGTGAGGCAAAATGTCCTTAACTGGCATAAAAATGTGATGTGAACATGTTTTCGAGAGATTAACTCAAAGCCAAACTTCTATGAGAAAGAATGAAATGGCTCTTCTTTAATGAATAAATGAACTGAGGAGTGATTTAAAGGTGTCTTCTATTGAAATATTAGGGTGTGAAATAAACAGAAAAGTGAAGAAGAGCTTTGGAGACTCATCCTCGAGAAGTTTTACTCCTCAGAGAGTCTTCACGCTTTGAAGCCACCAACATGAAAAGACTCCATTAGATGATGAAGAAAACGGATCAAACACCTTTTTCTAAACTTAAAGCCTAATATTTCAATAGAAGACATCACTCCTCAGTTCATTTATTCATTAAAGAAGAGCCATTTCATTCTTTCTCATAGAAGTTTGGCTTTGAGTTAATCTCTCGAAAACATGTTCACATCACATTTTTATGCCAGTTAAGGACATTTTGCCTCACATACATTCTGATTTGCAAAAGGTATCCTGACATTATAATTTTAAGTTTTTTTTTTTTTTTTGGTAAATACGGAAATACAGTGATTTTATAATAAATAAAATACTAGCATGATTCAGTATATAAATACACATATAAAAATAAAAAGGATTTATAGGGAAAATGTGCGTAATTGTCACACACTCACACACATATATGCCTCTCATACACGATGCACGTTTTCCCTATAAATCCTTTTAATTTTTCCCTATAAGTCCTTTTTCATAATATATATATATACATACGTATATATATATATATATATATATATATATATTATAGTTAAAGAAGATCAGTGTGTCTCAAAATAAGTTTTCTGTAAGAAAATATACTTTCTTCTTTGAAATGATTTGGACATGTTCTTGGACAGGTTTTGTGAGATTCACCTGTATTTTAAGATAAGGAAAACTTAACACAACATGCTGCCGTCTAACTTCAAAGAACATGAGATGAAGATGAAAGAAAATGTTAACAGGACTCAAGGGAATATTTGTCAATTTGCTCTGTTCCTAGCCATAACAAATCTAGTCACTGACACTTGACATGATAACTGTAGACATCGCAAACAATGAAATCAAGCACATCAGAGCCCTCGACACCTGTGAAAGACCTAAATATTTACTGCAGGGACTCCAGCTGTTCAGGCTGCGGTTGTTCCCTTAATTTGTTTTCATTTTAGTAATTTAAAACACTTCACTGTCGTATACTGCATTCAACAGTCTTCTAAATGATTTTTAAGTATGTAACACTAATTGCCTGTGAGTGCTTATTATTTATATCCTAACTAAAACTATCCTAAAAAGGTATTAAGGGCACAAATGTTCATTAAAATATTAAGCATATTAAGTGCCAGCTACAAAATATTGCACCTGACATTTAAATAAAACTTAAAGCAATTTTTCAACCAAAAATATAATAATTTATTCACATACTTGTTAAGTATGACATTCCTGTTATTCCATGGAATGCAAAAGGACTTTTTTTTTTTAAGTTTATTTCTACTTGCTCTTTTATAAAATGTACACTGAGTACTTCAAGCTTCAAAAGTGCACAAAAGCACCATAAAAGTATCATACAATTACTCCATGTGACCTGTACATTATTTATAAATATCTTCTGAAGCCATACGATAGCTTTGTGTGAGGAACAGACTGAAATTTCCCTCTTTGCACTTACAGACATTATTGTGAACAGGTGTTTTGCATGCAACATAGCTGTTATTATATTGTGCAATTTAGTACAGCTGGAACGCTGTATCGACCAATCAGCATCCAGGACTGGACCTACCATTTATTCATAAAGGATACAGCATTTGCTGCTGTGGTTTGATGTGTTTGCTCTGCGTTTATGTCTTCATTGATTCTAGTCATCACGCTTTTCTTCTTTAATTATGATTGTAATAAAACAGTCTTGATTTCATAGTGCCCATTCGACTTTCTGCAAGCTTGTAATTAATTTAGCAATTTAAATATAGTGTAAATTGATTTTTCACAGTCAGCTCTATTGAAGTGCTTAGGGATGCAGAAAGCTGCTCGCAGTCTTGGCGGAGGTCAGAAACAAAGACTGCAACACTCACACTGAAGGACAGACGCTTTAAATGCATAAAACTCAAACAATCCGAGTTACACACTAAGGTCGTCGTAATATTGTAGAGGTGGGTGATATAAGCAAAAATTTATGTCACGATTTATAAGTGCTGTTATGAAAGCTTGCACAGTAACTAGAGGATTAGCAATTCTGCTTCAAGATAAAAAAAAAATACAGTTGAGAAATGAGAAAAACTTTAAAATAAAAAAGTTACATTGTGATGTCACAATTGTGAGAAATTAAGTTGAATTTATGAACAATAGTTACAGTAACAAGAAATAAAGTCCCAATTGTGAGACAGCTGCAAGAACAAAAACTGATGTTGCAATTGTGAAATAGATGCTATAATATTAATCGCAATAAGTAGTCACAGTTGTGAGATTTAAATTCACAATTATGAGAAATAGTCAAAATAACAGCAAATGAAGTCACAATTGTGAGAAATAGTTGCATATTTCAACAGCTGCAGTAATGAGAAATAAAGTCTTAATTGTGAGATAGCACAATAGCAAGAACACAAAATGATCTTGCTATTGTAAGAAATAGTTGAAAGAACAGGAAACGAAGCTATAAAGATATAAAGTCACAATTATGAGAAATTGTTGGAATAACAGGAAAATAATGTCCCATTTGTGTGATAGTTGCAATAATGCAAACTGATGCTGCAACTTCGATATATACTGTCACAATTATGAGAAATAGTCGCAATGACAGCAAATGAAGTTGCAAGTGAGAGAAATTGTTGCATTCATAAACAACAGTTGCAGTAATGACAAAGTGTGAATTGTGAGACAGATGCAATAACGCCAAAATGACTTTGCAATTGTGACATCGTAATCATAGTTTCAATAACAAGAAATAGTCATAATTGTTAGATATAAAGTTGCAATAATTAGAAATAGTTCATAGTTGCAATAAAAAGAGTGTGATAACTTGAAATGAATTCACAATTGTGAGACAAATAGTCGAAAATAGTCCAAATAAAGACAGAAATAACAAATCTAACAACGTTCTTTAAAGTTACAGCTGCTTTATTGAATCCATGGGAACAACATGGGACAGCATGTTTAATTTGTTTTCTTGCTAAACATTTGGCTGCAACTAAGACAATGTGTGAATTATAACTTTTCAAACAGTTACTTCAAACATCTCAAAGAGCTAACACAAAAACAAGTTATGAACGTGACAGAACTCTATATCACAGAATATATATTTTAAATACATACATTCACTTTTTCCCTACATGCTGTTCCAGAAAACAGCACAAAATCTCCTTGACATGTACAGGACGTAAAATAAATGATTATTCAAAACCAAAAAAAAAAAAAAAATTTAAAAGAACAAAAGTCTAAAAGTGGAAAAACTGTAGGTACAAAAAATACAAATGTAGAACAAAAAAACATCATAGACAAATAAAATCATGCTATGATCTGTTCATTTATTCATCTGACTGCATTTGTTTTTACTTGACAAAAACACTCAAAATGAATGACTCACAACTGAAACTAAAGAACACTGCAATTTAATATCTAGTACAAGGTGCGATATCTGGTCACACAAATGCAAACTTTGCAAATTTTGCAAAAGCTTGAAGGGATAAAACACATGGGCCACAGTCTGAACTTACCATCTCATTAACAAGCCATATATGTTCCTTCCTCTCATGTAACAGTTTGTATTGTTTCGTGTTTCTAGTAATCCGTCTTCTTGTGCAACGCAACTGAAGCAACAGATCAGTGGAATAAAATCACAAATGCGGAAGGCTTGAGTGTTTGGCAACGAAATACAGAACATCCAGACCAAGACAAACATGGGTAAATGTGACGTCACAAAATAGACCTTCGTTTTCAGTAACGAACAAAGATGTAATCTGCTTTTTTCTGAAAAAAACTGTTTTTGAAAAACGCCAAAGTGATCGTAAAAATTTCCTTTGTGCCATCCGGTATAAAAAATATAGATATCGCAATGAAGAAAACTGATAAAAATGCCTTCGGAAATCTCGAAAAATAGCTACACTTAAAACACTCTGTGTTTTGGCTTTATTGGCTTTCCGCATGCCCTTATATGGACGTGGGTGGGTACAGGAAGTCCTCACGGCTATTGAATTGAGGTAAACTCACAGCTGACGGTGATGTAGAAAAGTGTACATCCGTTAAAAGTTCAGTACAGTCTTCTGAGGTGATGTTGAAACTGAATTGTGAGGAGGTGGAGCTAAATGGCGAAGTCATCCTGAGGGGTGGGGCTAAAGGCGGAGCTTCGAAGCAAGTCGAGGCAATTGACAAGGATAAGCGTGCCGGTGAGGTGTTTCCAGCGTTTGGTGATTGGATTCTTCATCCGGTCCAGGCCCATGTGCAGTTCGTGGATGACGTCACGGTAACTGTCGCCGATCTGAGCGGCCCACGTCAACAGGAAGTCGTAGGCTGGTTTCCACATAGCCTAAAATAGAGATCAGATAAATAGAGATTATATCATCTCATCGAATTCACAAATATGAGCTGTACTCTTCTATACTGAAAGGAGGTTTTGTGTCTTCACCTCACTGTCCACCATCCCGGTTTTGTCTCTGTGTGGAGCCTCGTAGGCCTCCATTTGTTGCTTGGATACGTGGGCGAGTTTTTCGGCGAGTTCCCTCCAGCGAGGCGCCACTTCCACTGCCGTCGTCAGCAACACAAAATCCATTATGAGTCGGGCCACCAATCCCTGACAATCGATCTTCAAAAGAGCCTGAGTAAGAGACAGAAAGAGGAACATTTTTAAAGCATCTACAAACATACAAGAATAACAAGAAAGACCAAAAATGTACATTTACTGGAAGAAAATGGCATCATTATCAACTTCACACAAAGGTTGAGATATTGCACTGCAATTTCACAAATATTTTAAGTCACACTTGACCTTAAACGTTTGTCTTTTAATTTATATTTCACAAGCAACACCATTAACATTACTGCTGCCCTCTGGCCCTGCATAAAATGTTCATTACATCTCATAATGACGCCATTAAATAGATTCATTAGAACGGTTATTAGAATGAAGCTTGTTTCTACAGGGTGGTATATTGAGGTCTTCAAAACATGACTGAGATCTTTCTAGCACCATAATACACAATAACGTATTGACACAAATAGGCCTGATGGGTTATTTACCATGTAACTGAATTTATATATAACTTGAAGCTTTTTTTACATATTTGCCAGACTTGCCATTCATAGTATTTTTGTTCATATAATAAACACATACAATACTTTTCTAAAGTTTAAGATCAGTGAGATTTCTCTTACAAGGGCTGCTTTTATTTGATCAAACATTCAATAAAATCAGTAATACTGTAAAATAGTCTTACAGCTTAAAAGAACCGTTTTCTATTTTATTATATTTTAAAGTGTAATTTATTCCTGTGATGGTAAAACTGAATCTTAAGCATCATTACTCAAGTCTTCAGTGTCACATGATACTTCAGAAATCATTCTAATCTGCTGATTTGCTGCTCAAGAAACATTCTGATTATTATCAATTTTGAAAACAGTTACGCTGTTTAAAATATTTCTGTGGAAACTGTGAAACTGTTTTTTTTTCCAGAATCTTGAGATAAAAAGTTCAAAAGAAATATTTTCTAACATTTTTTTTTTTTGATCTGTCGCTTTTTTCTGTCGCATTAATTTTATCAATTTAATGCATCCTTGTAAAAACAAAAAAAGTATTAATTTCTTTAAAAAAAAAAAAAAAAAAAACTTTCTAACACCATACTTTTAGAAGTTTTATTATATTTTTTTCTGTATAAATAATTTAATACATATTTTATAATAGATTATAAATGTATATTAATTTTTATTGTCTATAAATAATATAAACTGTGATACATTTCCTTCAGGATTCTTTCATGAATAGAAAGCTTAAAATAAATGTTAAAATTATAAATGTCTTTTGATGTCTTTAAAAAAGATTTACTGACCCCAAACCTTTAAACAGTATTACTTATTTTTCTGTCGAAATAATATTTATGAACTTTTTCTATATAATAAATATAATACACTAAGGACCATATATATTCATGCAAAGCAGCTTAAAATAATTAAGTTAAAAACAGCCAGTAATAACACACACACTCACATTCCTCCCAGCACACACACTATAGAACGTGATCTAACCTCCCGCAGGAGTGAAATCTGATTGATACCAAGTCAAATGTGTTTATAAATAAATGTCCAGGTGTGGCAGGAGAACAACAGTACATCCAGTCATGAAGCAAGAATGGATAAGGTAGGGGGAAAAAAATGCAAGGTCAGGAATTTGTACTCTTTGCTCTGTGGCCTCCACGGATGAGTGACTGAACCCTTCAAAGGACTCGACCGACCCGGTTTCCTGCCACACACACAAACACAGCCATGTTTGGAATGAGAAGGGACCCCTGGGGTCCAGCAGAATGGAGTGGTAATCCCCGTTCTCCTTCATGCATGATGCTGAAGAAGGGAAGTGAAGAAAGAAAAGCACAACTAGAGCCGCGGGAGAACTTCAGCGAGATGATAAGATGTATACAATCACGAGAACAGCCTCCCTGTTGGGTAAATAAAGTTGATGACTTCCTTTTCATTGCATTATGAGATACTGTACACGTATAAGTGAGATGAGGGAGGTGGAAACTTCCGGCTTCAAAAGCGCAATAAAGCTGTGAGGCGACTTCAGATTAATTCCCCTGCAGCACTGAGGAATCTTCTGTTTAAGGAACGCATAAATATTCTTTACCGCAACTTCAGAAAGCTTCTGTAAATCTAAAAGTAA
Source organism: Tor tambroides (assembly GCA_021397915.2). Taxonomy (NCBI): domain Eukaryota; kingdom Metazoa; phylum Chordata; class Actinopteri; order Cypriniformes; family Cyprinidae; genus Tor; species Tor tambroides. Next base: position 52,924 of record JAFVLL020007478.1, read on the forward strand.
ATGACAGGTACTTTAGTCTGAGGAAAAAAAGCCAAGAAAATGCCCACAGAAGTAAAAAACAGGATTTTTGAATAGGCACCACAATATAGTTTATATATACAACTATATTTAACTTTATAAAATATATTAAAATATTTTAAAATATATAAAAATACATATTAGAAATTGAATTAGAAATTATTTTTATGTATTTTCATATTTAATTTACATTTTAATAATTGTACTTTTATAAAGGCATTCATGTAGTCATCAATATGATATAAATTTTAAATATAATTTATTTGCATCCTACTTATAAAATTATATACATTACACACACACAAATGTTTATTTTTTATATAATTTATATATATATATATATATATATATATATATATATATATATACACACACACATACATTTATATTAATTGTGTTTTCTTTTGTTTTGGGAAGTGTTTGTGTCTTCTGTCCAAGAAGAAGCGCGACTGGTTCCTGCAGTCTAATTGGTGCCACACCCTGCCTGGTCAGCTGACTCCTTGCTGCCTATAAGAGATTCGGTCATCATTTCCTGCTTCAGCCTTGTGCTCTCTTGCTGTGTTTGCTCTGTTTGACTTTGCCAGTTAGTTACAAACCGTGTTAGTAAGACTGAGAGTATCTTTGTGTGTGTTTAGTTGAGTGTTTCGCCTGTGAGAGATTGATTGTTGTTTGTTAGTTTGCTTTGCCCATTTATTCGTAATACTGACTACAGCCTGTTCTTTGATTCTGGATTGCCCCAGTTTTTACCCTGTTCGCTTACTATTGTAAATAATTGTATATAATAATATTTTGGGGAGGTAGGGAAACTGACGCCATTTTTGTTAGAACCTTTTATTGATTGTTTTTGGACAGGGTGTTAGGGAACTAGGGAATTTAGTGGTTCGAAAATTAGTTGGCTTTTGTTTATTTTGGCCTTGTCGGCTCCCGAAGCTAAAAGCTAAGCTAAAGCTTTTCATTAAAATACTATTCGTTCACTTTTTCAAAATAACTGTTACGTGTCGTATTCTCTTTCATGTTGCGCCTTCACCCTAGGCGGGGCGTAACATGAAACTGGGGGCTCGTCTGGGATTTGAACCCAGGAGCTCTTGAGCTAAATGGGGTGTAACAATATAAAATGAAAACAATTAATTAAAATGTAATACATTTACACACATTATCTATTTTAATTTTAATTTAAAAAATAAATAAAATCATTATTTAAATAAAATTAATGTAATTATTGATTATTAAAATGTGTTTGTGTGTGTGTACACACACACACACACACAACAATATATCTTTTTTTCATTTTAATAAAAAAAAAATTGAATAAAAATGTCTTTGATTTTATATAGGTATAGGCACCTATATTAAATATAGATGCCTATATAAATAATTAAAATAACTAATTAAAATGCAATACTTTATACATATATGTATTTACGTATATTTATTGTCTTGCGATGGCAACCGCATATCTGCTGTGACAGTATCTGACACCACAGGATGCAAATAGTCTTTTGTATGAATGCCGTAATGCTTTTCTGGAAAAGCAATTTCCATCTATTCCCTATTTCTCTGAGCTTCTCTCAATCTTTCTTTCTCTATCTCTCTTTCAGCACGCTTTAATTTGATTGTGGGCCAATCCACGCTTGATCTTCCAGGAAAACGCCCTCGCTGCGTTCTCGGCCAAGAGAAGACTCTTGTTGAAAGCACCCAAGAGGTCTGCTGAATCCTGACATTTGGGATGAGATGGCAAAATGTCACAGTCATTAGAGGGAAAAATACGCTCAGTCGAACAGCCCCGGGTAATTTTCTTTCTTGCCAAATGGCTTTGTAATTTATTGTTGGAAGCCTCACATCGCATAAATGTTTGCAAGAAATGTACAGCATTGCATTACTTCTCCTAACAACATCCCAGCTAACCTTTAATCACTGACAGATGAGTCTTTCAGATAATTACTTGCAAAGATTTCAAATATGCAACTGTATTTATGTAACCTCTACAACATATTGTAAACCTTTATAAAAAGATTGCTTCGAATTTACACACTGCATGTTTTTGATTTTGCAAGAAGATCAGAGTCATTAACTGGGAATCAGAGTACGTAGGCGACACAGTACTTTGTTTTGTTTCACTAAAAATAACTGGCTCATAAGAGTCTTTCATTCAGGAATCAGACTAGACCAGTCGTTTTGTATGTTTTTGATTTTCTCAAATAAGACCTGGTTCATAAGAGTAATTTGTTAGGGAATTGAACTACACCGGTCGCAATTTATGTCTTATATTCACTAAAAAGAATCGCCTCAAAAGAGCCATTCCTTGAGGAATTGGACTAGACCAGTTGCGCGTATGAGGACAACATCGTTTACGCTATACTGTATGTTTTGATTCAAGATCTGGTTCAAAAGAATCATTAGTTTGGGAATAGTTGTGGTGTTTTCGATTCATTTAAAATAAAACAATCAGCTCATAGAACTAAACTGTATGTTTTTGATTTCTTAAAAGAACTGGTTCGTAAGAATCATTTATTTAGGAATCAGACTACACAGGTCATGCTTTATGTTTTTGATTCACTAAAACAACAACAACTGGTTCATAAGAGTCACTCCTTAAGGAATTTATTTTCATTGGTCGCTTTATGTGTCTTTGATTGTATAAAAATGATCACCTCTTAAAAGTCATTCCTTCCAGAATCAGACTACATCAGTTGTGCTTTTTGTTTCAAATCAATAAAGTTAACCGGTTCAAAAGTGTCATTAGCTAGGGAAGTAAACCACAGTGGTGAACTTTGTGTTTAGTTTGATTGGCTAAAAATAATTGGTTCATAAGAATCATTTGTTCAAAAATCAAACTACACTGGTTACGGTGGTTATGATTTTGATTCACTAAAAAATCTGGATAATGAGAGGCAATTGCTTGGAAATCTGACTACATTGTTTGTTACATGCTTTAACTCACTAAAAAGATCTGGATCAAAAGAGGTGGATCCTGGTACAACAGTGGAAAAACATTAACTGTTTTTACTACATCAGTTGCAATGTACTGTATATATTTGATTTGCTAAAAAGACTCATTTCATAAAAGTCATTTCTTCAGACTACACCGGGTGTGTGGTTTGTTTTTAGTCAAAAATAACAACCAGTTAAAATGTGTCGTTCGCTACATTGTATGCTTTGATTAACTAGAAAGATCCGGATCAAAAGAGTCATTAGTTTGGGATTCAAACTACAGTACTGGTATGTTTTCGGTTCGCTAAAGAAAGAAAACGATTTTCTCAAGAATCAGAACAATTTTTTTGATTCGCTAAAAAGAATCACCTCAAAAGAGTCATTCCTTCAGGAATTGTACAGCACTGGTTGCACTGCTTGTTTTAATTCACAAACTGGTTCGTAGTAATCATTTGTTCAGGAATACTACCACAACCGTGCTATAAAGAGCTGGACCACACAGGACCGGATTTGAACAGTAATGTGAAGAACTGTAGGCACTATTTATTACTTTCCCCTTGTCAAAGAACAATTGATAGCAATTCCCTCTACAAATGAGTCTCCAATGGTATTTTACTCCAAGTCAGAAAGAATTGGCTCTTAAATGGATGGTTTATTTACTGTTTGAATGCGTCTAGTCAGCCCAGGGTCAAGAGTCTATTTCCAGAGATGGTTTGGTGAACTGGCGCTCTCTGAATAGTCTTATATTTATGTATTCACTTCCTGAGCTTTTTCATCTTTGTAAGCCTTTTCGAAAACTCTATAAACAATGGGAACAACGTTTCAGTCTACAATGTTTGTTTAACTGGCAAGACCATAAAGAGTAACCACTAATAGAGTAGTCAGAGCCAAAAGTCGTCACATGAAAGCATAATTGATTGGAAGTTTTGGTATGAAGACTTGGGAAAAATGAACATGAAAATTTAATTAGATGTCTGCTAAAGCATGAACGGCTTCCTATCCATCTTTTTGATTAAAATCTGACTTGAAAAATGCAGAACATTGCCTCACCAGAATACCTATCCAGATTCCAGACTCACAGGAATGTAAAATCCCAACCAGAGCACGACTGGAATGTAACGAGCGTTTCGGCCGTATCCAATCGGACCAGAATACCTCCTGAATTACCTGGTTAATAAAGAAAATGATGAATCGTGAAGGAATGGGACCTCAGGCATGATCAGAATTCTTGTGCCTATCCATCACAAAGGAATGTTCCGGAATTAGAACACGGAACACTCCGGAGGCCAGGGGGGCCACCTGTTCGGAATGCAACTGCTTTAATGAGGCTATAGAACGAACGATACTGTTTGGAATAGAGCAAATCTGGGAGCTCTATATAAACTTAACCATCTGTGCAGGGCGACATCTGAATAAACTGCCTAGCAGCCGCTACCACAGTGTTATCAAAGGCAAACAGCTCTCATAACATTAGACTTCAGATGCCAAGCTCATCAAGATGCTTCAATATACAAAAATTCATACATAATAGTATGGGTATTGTATACATACAGAAAACTCATATACTGTGCACAAAGGGTGGGCGATATACTTGTAGATATTTTCAACTATTGTCTCTATTGTGGTTATAAGCTTACGTGATGTTGCTGTGCAACATGGTCAAGTGGTCATGAAAACTTATCATTTGCATTGCGGTTTAAAAACAAGTGATTTTAAGCTTTTGAAATGCAATCAGCAACGAAAGAAAACTCATTTTGCGATATGCGTGTGCTGTCAGAGGCGTGCACACATGAAGATGGCGCTCATAGAGCACAGGAGTATTGAACAGTTATTTTTGCCACTTTAAAGAACTTGAACGGTAACATAGACACACTTGTATGAGTCAAAATGCCTGTCTTTGCAAGTGTCCTTGTAAACAGTAATTTAGGTCTTAAGTGAAAGGAAACAGCTGAGAAAGAAAACACATATGTAATAGTATATTTGATCCGGGCAGCCATTAAAGTGACAGCAGTCTATTCCTATATTATATTATAGGAATATCTATATTCCTGCTGTCTGTTATTTATGTTAATCAAACAACAAAAGAGAGAAAATCTATCACTGCTATTGACTAAATCACTTTTGGAACTTTAATAAGAAGAAATATATATTTAATTTGCACAGTGAAGAATATGCAGAAGAACATGCATTTGATTTTTGACATTTATACAATGTATGTGTAGCATTTCTTATTTATTTGTTCTACTGTAGTTTTTCCTATTGCTTGTAATTAAGTTTAAAAAGTTTCTTGTTCTTATTTAATCACTGACTGATTACTCAGTGAGTTTTTTTTAATAGTACTAGTTTGTTGTGATATTTAAACTTGTGACAAGAATTATGAAATTTCTATGGTACCAACATTTTTTATTTAATAAAGACCTTATTAAAACCAAAAATAACTAGGCCTATATATTGTGATGCATGTCGTTAATATGGAATAAATTACTCATATCATTATCAATTCATATCATTATCAATTACTCATATCAAGATTTTGGTCATATCACCCACCCCTACTATGCACTTACTACACATACTTAAACAAACGTTTACCCATAATGCACTGATATGCTAAAATCAATGTCTATCACTGGATATGGAATAGCATACAACTATTATTGATTTCATATAAAAATCTGTTTGCACTGACATTCTGCACACACTGGAATGCTAAAATGCTCTACACCGCATGCAAAGTATGCTAGCATGCTAATCCAAACATATTTAGCCATGTTTGCTAACTCTAACTCGCTTTAAAAGCCTCAAGGACTTGGCTGGACTTCTCACAGACTTGTTCTGTCAGATTTAATCACAAACTACAACTGATAAGAATCTCCAGTTTAGTTTCATGAATGAAAACACCACGTCAAAGACTGAAGTAGCCTTTAAGTTCTGAGCGAAACTTACTATAACGTAACAAACTGGTCCTCAGGGTTTCAGGCCTGAAAGTGGCATTGAAACCAATTTCAGGTTTTACAGGAAAGTTCCAATCACTAAGAAAAACCCATTAAGGGTGTCGGAATAGCGGCTGAATGGTTGGGTATAAGAGACATGCTCTCAAATGGGATTGCCGCGCCGCTCGCCCTCGGCACAATATCGTCCACTTTCCCCGGAGACGACCTGACAGGAATGATGGACAGGTGAAATTGACCTGTGAGCTTAGGAACGGTGGCATCTCGTTTTCTACAGTTTAGATGCCTGCTGTGGCTTCCTGCGTTTTGGTAGTTTAGCGAGAGATGGGAAGCAAAAAAGATAGAAAGAAAAGAAACAGTAGGGGGGAAGGCAAACTGATGAGTGGGAGGAAGACGAAAGATTTTCTTTCTTAGTTGTAAAATTGCATAAAATGAACCCGCCAAGGATTTTCTATCTCTCTAGTGACAAGAATAATGAGCCGAGTTTTTATTTTCTAGTTGAAAGGCTTTTTTCTTGTGCGGGAGAATGTATAATATCAGATTTGTTCTGCATTCTGGCCAACATATTACAGGAATAGTTCATCCAAAAAATGACAATTCATCACTTACTCACCCTTAATGTCTTTCTGTATGACTTACTTTCTTTTGTGGAGCACAAAAGGAGATGTTTTTTCTGCATAATAAAAGTAAATGGTGACCACAGCAAGATTTTTAAGGCAAGAACAGAAAAGGTATGAGATCATGTTTTAAATCTGTTTCAAAATCTAATTCACATAAGAAAAATTTGGGGATTTTTGGGGGAATTTTGAGCATTTTCAACAATGATCCCAGACTTTTGGATTGTATTTTCTAGAGAAATTGAGTAACAGTTTACAATAAGGTACAGTAACATATAGTAATTAACATTAATTAACAATAATTCTTAAGCATTTATTATTCTTAGTTAATGTTGATTTCATCATTTACTAATACATTTATAAAAAGTTGTATCTGTTAAACATTAGTTAACAGACCCGAGCTAACATTACCTAACAATTAAAAGTTATAATTTTATTAACTGAAATGAACAAAGATTAATAAATACTGTAACAAAACCACTTGCATTCACTAAAATTTATTAACAATGAGCATTAACTAACATTAAATAATGGGACCTTATTGTAAAGAGTTGTTGAAATCTTTATTACTTTAAAATTTTTAATAACTTTTCATGTCTGGAAAAACAATTTAAAAGTCCCTGATATTTTCATGATAACACGAAAATATTTATACTGCAACTCAATCATTTCAAAATATAATCTTCCCATATTTGCAACTGACTCCCTTCCATTAACTTTCATTTCATGGAGTGATGGGATGATATCTCAAATGTTCAATTACCAAGCGATCCATCACAGAATCTATCATGCCGTGGAAAACGAATAATAGCTGCTGGATTTATACTGGCTTCCCTTGGCATCCTCCCATTACCTGGTTTCCCCCATCATCAGATAGATTAGACCTGCCAAGATCCACCGCTGGCACCAAAGACACCGGATCAGACAGCCCTGATTGAGAGCTGTGAGGTAAACTCAGCTTGTTGTCTGGAGGGTTAAGGAAATAAATTGACGGCAAATGTCTGCTGTCAGAACTCACTGTGCAGAGGGAAAAAGTAACTGTAGGAAATGAACGACCTCTGTCAACAAAACTGGCTTGATCTCGGCTGTAAGGTGTTATTTATTAGGGAAGGTCTTGATAACACAGTGATGAATTTTAGCAATAATTCCAATTGATTTCAATTCATTCATGCTGTGGAGCAGTTAGAATAAGTCAAAGTCTTGAAATACGATTCTGAAAAGGTTACGGTGATGAATGCTAATTGGCCATGCTAACACATTTGAGCTATGAGACTGAAACAGTGCATACGTGTTTGATGTAACTCAAGCTAGTATGCTAGTATTTTGACATACATTTAAATTTGCTACATGCTAACACTCAGAACAGATCTGAACATTAGTACCTAGCTAAAAAAAGCCAACTGCCTTCAAAATTTAACTTAGACAAGTACACATTTCTAGCATGCATCTAGCTAAAATCTAACAAAACTTCTAACATTTAACTAAATTCCTTAATTAAATTCATTATTTCTTAAAAGTTTCTTAAAAGAAATACATTTAACTAGATGCTAATCAAATCCTGCTAGAGATGTGTGTATATACATGTATGAAATCTAACACAGCTTCAGTGTTAATATTTAAACATTCTATCATCTAGCTTTAATTTAATCTATCTTTAATATTCAATATTTCTAAACTTTGAAGTTCATACATTGGTCACAAGCTCTTTCTTTTGTTGTGCAATAAAAAAAAAAAAAGCATCCAAAGATGTATGGGGCTCACAGGGCTCCTTGCTGATATAATTTTAACATACTATCGTTTAGAATCCACAAATTCTAAACCTGCATACTATTTAGAACAGATAGTATGTAAATTAGAATGCAAGCCTAGGTGAGAGAGAGAGTGAGAAGTCTTAGCTTTTCCCTTTGAAACTCAATAGAGCTAAACGATACTGCTGAATACAGTAGCAGCCACATAAAGTGTCAATATACTACTTCCACTTACAATAATAACTGTAAAATGAGTCAAAAGTGTTGTGGTTATGGTCGAAGAGCCACAGAAAAATAATCTAATTTTAGCTATGCTACCAGAGGGCAGGGAGAGGTGAAGGTCATGTTTCACATTGATTTCTAAAGAAGCATGTAAAATGTGTCCCACCACACCATGGCTATTTGAGAAAAATGTCAGGCTCAGACAGTCCTGAGGCAAAATCTGTTGGAAATCTCTTATAAATGCATTATTTAACACTTAGGTGCAGAGACGGCCAGTTTAAACCAGACGGAGAGACAAAACTGTCAGCTTTCTGTCAGTAAATTGATAAAATACACTTTATCGATTTTAGAAATATCTAGTGATTACAGAGCTCTCCAGTAATTTTAGTACAAACAAATATAAATAAGTTATCTTACAACAAAACACTTTGGCTATGTGACTATAGTGACATTTACACAAAAGAAGCCGCAGCAAACCCAAAAAAAGTGGCTCACTGTTAGCTGGCGATAACCCCAGTTCTGCACACTGCAAATATTTAAACCAAGCACATTAAAATGGCTCAGTTTAGCTTGTTTTCTTTACTAGCCTGATGGCCTTGGAGTGCCCCCATGCTGTTTGGTTTTATTTTAGAAGCGTTTAGATATGGCTGAGGCAGCTGCCAAGCTCTTTCAGTCTTTGGAAGCTTCCAGAATGCCTAGCCAACCACCTAGCTTTGAAAATGCACCACTTGCTGAGTAAAGGTGGCAAGCTGCCATTTATGACTTGATAAAACTAGGCTTAATGGGAAAAGTCATATATTTATGGATTTAGGCTAAGCACATTTGCGTGTGTGGAATGCTAACTATAAATGAGGATACTGAGGCAGCATACAGAATTGTTAAATCACAATACAGACATGTATTAGCTTGAAAGACCTATAAATTGCTATGCTAAGCTTAATAGCTGGCCTGTCAGACTTAATGCTGAGCAAAATTTCTTCCATCTCATTGTCTGCACAACTCAAAATGTCACCAGGCTCAGACGCATTGGGCGCAATTACCAAACTCAAAAAGACAAATCGCTAAATAATAGCAAGAGTGAGGCAAGGAAAGGCCGTGTGTCCATCAGGGACTACAGGCTGCAATTTCAAAATCGATTCACTCCCACAAAAGACAAGCGGCTATCCTATGACGTCAGGCCTTGGGAATAATAGCCACATCTCTACTTGATGAATGTGTCAGCACTTGAAGCACGGCAGGGAAACAATGATGAAGCTCCCTCTCAGCAAGGAGAAATATACAGAAACACTGAAAGAGATGAGAACGATTGCTAAGGTGTTACACCCTGTAACAGACGCTTACCACCCACTCAAGTCTTGAATAATTTAAATTGAACAAAAGCTCTACCTGTTGTGAAAGGAAAGATAAAACGACTATTCCAGTCAGGGATATATCACCTTAACACTGAGGCCAGGGAATAGGTAGAATGCCCATTTGGTCCTTTAAAAATACCCAGCAATCTAGCAAAAATTGCATTTGTATTGTTTATTCAAGATAAGATGCTAAAGCTAACGTTTTGCTCAAGATAAGACTGGGATTACTACATCTTTCCTCTCTCTCGCTATCCAGCCTGAACAAGTGATAACACATATCTTTCTACATGCACCGTCTCCTCAGATCTGCAAGCCCTGAGCTGACAGATGTGGGGCACTAACCTGTTTACTTATAAATGGGATATCGGTCAATGCTAGTAGATAGAGTATGTAAGGTAAAAACAGCTACACTCTCAATATTCTCTGCTGTGCTTTTCCTCTGTTCACTGTTCTTTCCCAATATTGTGTTTCTGTCAACAATAGTGTGGCTGAGTCAAAGGAGTAGTTCACCCAAAAATCACCCATTCATGTCGTTCCAATCAAGTGTAACTTATTTTCTTTTCAATATAATAAAAGTGAAGGGCTGAGGCCTTTCATATCATAAAAGAGTTCCATATACTGTCTTCTGAAGCCATACAATACCTTTGTGCAAGGACCAGAGCAAAATTTAAGTTCACATTTAAGAAAGCCATAAAGGTTTGGAATAACATGAACAAAAGGGGTGAGTAAAAGATGACAGAATTTTCATTTTTAGATCAACTAATCCTTTAAGGACACCAAAGTGTTTATATTGCTAGACATTGTATAGATTAAACTGAGGCAGCTTGTATATTACCAGCCCTGGACATCCTGTGCCCAGTGATAAAAAACTAATACAAGCACAATCTTTCTTTCAGTCAGAATTCGAGCGAGCCAAGCAGGGTTCTGGCTGCTGTACTTGCAGGTTTCCTCAGCTGTACAGATAAGAAAGGCAGCAGAGAGCAGCTAAGTGCACTCTCATCAGAATTAGCCCCAAGCATTAATAAGCGAAAACGCAGATAAGCAGGACTGCATAAAAACGGGTTTAAATCGAATACTTTGTGGACAAATTTCTAATAGCTATCCATTTAGGACAGGGGCATCTACTGCATTCAAAAAGCAAACACAACCACAATAGTTTTCAAACTATGCAGCTCAGACAAACCAACACACACAGAAGCTTACCATCATCAATTCCTTCTGAAAAGATTTTTTCTCCTTGGTCTCCATGTTGAGGCAATCCTCCTTTAGTTTCTCCAACACTGAGGCAACCCTCTCTGGTTCACTATCCAGCTCTGCTCTGCAAAAATATGTCAAAGGAAGATTCACATAGCCTAGAGCATCAGCAAATGCTCGCCAGTTTCCCAGATTTTCCATAAGTATTGTCCTCACAGAGGCGTAAATGTAAGTGAGAAACTTGCAGGGCTTCAGGATTTGTTCCATCAGCATTGTGGTTGTAAGATCTGGCCCACAGAAGTAAATAGGCTTGACCTTTCCCAAGACAAGCACATTTTTTACATGTACAAGACCAATCTTTCCCTGATAGTATCCAATGTACCATTCTTTGGTCCATAGTTGTCCTTTGAGTTTGATTTTCTCCTCACTGAGTAGGGCGATGATATCCCCTTTTTTGTATTCCAGCAAGTACTGATTTTTGGTCTGCCTGATAACTGTTTTGATCAGTTTGCCAAATTTCAAGTTGGTAATGCAGCGCTCTTGAAACTGTGGGTATTTGGTGGTGATGGCCAGAGGAGACAAAATTATTTTATCAACTTCCTTTTTCTTTAAGAATCGCCTCTGGCCGCTGTTCCGTATCCCAGTTTTAGGTGGCGGCTGTGGTGTCTGAACACAAAATTGTGCAAGGATGCAATCCTGATCATCTTTCACCTGGACACGTAACGTGAAGTCAGAAATCTCATCTGCATTCCGAGACGTAATCATGTAGATTAGCCGACTCACCTTGCCTAGTTTGATCTGAAACCCACGAACAACCCTAGCCTGATCATTTGCCTTGACCTCATAATTTGACATGTTGGAGTACATGCCTATCTGCAAGTCCTGAGGCCTGCCAAGGACAAATTGGTGCTTCCCCCACAGCTGTAGGGCAACAGGAGGGGCAGACTTCGCTTGTTTCCCAACTTCACTAACTAGAAGAGTCTTGGGGGCACAGTCATGGCCAAAAATTGCCACCACAGTCTTAAAAGATGGATGAATGTGTTTGGGCCCGTAAAGACCCAGGGTAACTTTCTTCATCATATGATCCCAAACAGTTGAATTGAAGGAAATATGTTGGGTCTGGACAATAACTGCTACATACATGCAGGGTTCCAAGTTGTCCAGCTGAACCTGAATTGTATCACCATAAATGTAAGCTTGTGGAACAGGAGAGTAAGGACCCTCTTTGCAATCACTTCTAACACACAAAACCTCCGCCATTTGACTTTCTGTTCTAATTGCAACGGACACCTTCATCTCTAAGGTAATGAATGATTTTATCTCCATGTTACTCAGTTTGATTTCAACCACTGGACTGACAGTCGAGCATCTGTCATTGTTTAGCTCCAAGGGAGGATCTAGTAGAGCCTTCATAGAGATTTGCTGAGTGTCTCCCACTGCAACATGGCCTTCAGGAACATGAATACTGATATTTGTATCTGGTAGCTGGACTGCCCCTCCACATAATCCAATTTTCCGATTACAATAACGAACTACGAGACATTATTTTCATTATAAATTAGGCTAAACTGTTTTTATTTTCATGCATTATGATGTTCCTTCACTTTTATATCTTGCTATAAACATGAAATAAAGAGCAAAAACACATTTATAATTTGTATTTCGTTATAAAACTGACAAAACTGAGCTGTGTGTAAAAGCAACAAAGCACAAAATAGTTGCGATTACTGGGTGGCTGGCGCACTACAAATAATCAATGGAAGACGTTAAATATTATGTCCTCATTTACAGTATTATACCATGACTAAAACAGTTTGTGAATAGTCACTTAACGTTTACAGCAGAAAAGACAACAATATAACTTATGTTAACAAATTTGAGTCCACTTCAACCTTTAGAACGTTTTATTGCTGTTTAATTAAACAGGCTATGTGAGGAATGAAAGTTTGGACGCCACAGATGTTTTTGCGGAGTAGGTGGTGGAATTTTCACAATAATTTAATGAATTGATTCACATAAATACAGCGATCTGTCACGCCACATTAAAGAGCTTGAAAATCACATTATTGTAAGACACAATTTGTGTTTCGCTATAAAACTGATTTTGAAAGCTGAGACTTTGTTTTATATTAAAAGCACTAAAAGCACAAAGCTTAAGCTATTGCTATTGGGTGGATGGCGCACTACAAATAACGAATGCAATGGAAGACATGAAATATTATTTCCAAGCATACTGTCCCCGCGAGTATGACACATGTTATGATTTCTGCTAATAATCCCACATATATTTGTAGTGTATTAAAAAAAAGGGTTAAAAAAGAGAGCTACAGCGACCCCCCCCAAAGGAATGTCGATTGAGTTTGTGAGCTGATGTTAAGATAAACAGTTGTTCCTGTTCAGTCTGTTAATAAATATCATATTCTTGATATTAAGCTGTTTCCGCGAGTGCTTAAAATTGACTCTTCCGCATCCCAGTAAGATGAAGCGGCCGCTCGGACGCAACAATATTCAAATCAATTCCGGTGGCCTGGCCACTTCTCCCGGTGCTCTCAATGCGGGCAATTTGCATGCGCAATATAAGCTATACTCTCAAAATATTATAACTTTAATTTCTACGATTTAAATTCTCGTAACATTTCGACTTTATTCTCGTAATTTTAGATTTTTTTTATTTTTTAAGGTGGCACTAAAACGCCGTCGTACAGTAAGGATGCGTCAATTAACATTTATAATGTTACATAAATAAACACTGTTCTTTTGAACTTTCAAGTCAAATAATCCTGAAAAACAACACTGATAATAAGAAATGTTTCTTGAGCACCAAATCAGCATATTAAAATAATTTCTGAAGGATCATGTGACACTGAAAAATGGTGTAATGGATGATGAAAATTTAGCTTTTCCATCACTGGAATAAATTATATTTTAAAATATATTAAAAAGAAAACTTCAACTTTTTTTTATAAATTACTTTTTTTGGATCAAATATGTGCAGCATTGGTTAGCAAAAAATCCTATGCAGTATATATTAAAAGAGTTTGTCTATAGGGAAACAAGGATGATGGTGATTCTTAATCTGAGTGCACAGCTGAAGGAAAAAGAGGTATGATGTACAGAGAGTATGATGTATAGAGTGATGTAGGCTCAAATACCTTTAGTTTGAGATGACAAGCTGCTGTTCAGAACTGAAGATGAGTTCCCTACAGCTGAGCTGTGATGATGAGCAGGCAAATCTGAAGCAAGGCTGGTAGATGAAGGAGTATCTCTCTGCATACAGGAGCTGAGGAGACTGCTCTCAGTCTTTACGTCTACATGGTTGAGCAGGGGTGGTTCTGAGAGTGCTGGAGTTTGTAGTCTAGAGGGGCTGCTGGGCCTGTCACATACCACTGGCCCATTCACTCCCGTGCCCTTCTCCGCTGGACTGTCAGTGTCACCCTGACAAGATCTTTCTCTGCAGCTTTCAGACTGTTCTGCTGCAGCACAGGGTGGCACAGGGGCCCCCTGGGGGCCAACTTGTGTACCTCTAGGCTGGAGGCAGTCAGAATTCTGAGAGCTGAGGTCCTGCATCTCCGTAGATTCCTGTGTCTTCACGTCTGATATATCAGTCTGCTCCAAGTCCCGGAGGGAGGATGACATCTGCTTAGCAGATAAATGTTTCATAATACTGCACTGAAGTGCAATGACATGACGAAGCCACTGTGGAAAGGAAAAAAAAAACAACAAAACTGAATGATAAAAAATACTTTTGCACTCATTTTTATACTACAGCAGTTAATTTTGTTATACAATCACTTCCTACAGTGCATTTACCTCCTCTTGCTCCCCTTCGCTGGTTAAATGTTGAGAAGAACATTCTTGTTCCATGAAACCGTTCGTGACCAGCTGTCCACTGCGAAGACCCACTTGATCCACCAGCAAAGGGGGATTTTGGTAGTGACTTTTAATGGCATTGGGGACCTACAAACATATCAAAGTAACAAAAACTCAAAGCTGCTGTGCTTGCAAAGTGATTTTCTCCAATAATCTGAAGACTGGATAAGGATTTTTAAAAACTAAGTTTATAGAAAAATCACACTCACAAGAGTAATCTTTAGCCAAAGAAATCTTTAACTGAGCATAAATAAAACAAATGAAAAACTAATAAAAATAATGTTGCTCAATGAGTCTCCACCTTCAATGTCTTTTTCTTGATGTGGCGAACACCTCTGCGGTTGGGATGGTGTTGGCGGTGAACCCAGCGTAGGAAGTCCACTTTGACTGCATGTTGGGACAATCGGTCCTGGAACTGATCGAAGAGCTGGCAACGTGTGCTGAGGGTCACGTTATTTTGGTTTAGCTAGAATGGAAATAAGCAACCTTTTCATTTTACAGTCCACAATATCATGAGAGTGTAACAAAATCAAAATCAGAAGACAAAATGAGCTTGATGAAATATTACTACTTAAAAGTGACAAATATTACACAAGCTCAACAGAGAAAGAGAACTATTATTACTAGTGCCATGTTTGGTGTTAAACATCCCTAACGTGAACAATAAGTGATCAGAGACAAGACACTAACCACCATGTGCTCTGCGTGGTTGGGACACATCCATCTCCCAGTGGGCATGGCAGTGAGAGGGGGGTCC
Organism: Tor tambroides; assembly: GCA_021397915.2. Classification (NCBI taxonomy): domain Eukaryota; kingdom Metazoa; phylum Chordata; class Actinopteri; order Cypriniformes; family Cyprinidae; genus Tor; species Tor tambroides. Next base: position 68,584 of record JAFVLL020007478.1, read on the forward strand.
AGGCAGTCCATGTGGAATAGAAGCGCACAGTAATCACACTGGATCAGAGGAGCCACCCTGCAGCTCCTATGGAGCAAGGAGAGAGAGGAAATTGATGCACTGTGCAACAATACTGACAACAATCAATATGTAACTCCATTAGGGATGCACGGACATTAAAAAATCTGGCACAGTGTTATTTTAATACTATTTATGTACTACTATAGACAGCATACACAAATAAACATAACTTTCTCAGTATAGGTGTGCATAATTTTCCCGTATATCATCAATTTTTATTTACCACAGACCTTGTTTTACTGATATACTGAAAAACCCTATTATAAAAATCCCATAGGAAAATCTCTCTCTCTCTCTCTCTCTCTCTCTCTCTATATATATATATATATATATATATACTCTATATCAGCCAACAATTTACATGATGCTGTCAGTGTCGGTAATGTTTCTAGGCTCTTACTTGCCACAGGTAAAGCACACTTTCACTGGCAGAGGGACCAGCCCACTGGGATCCAGCTCATGTTGTGGCCTCTTTACATTTTTGCCTATTGCCTCCTCTTTCCTTCTGCGCTTACTGCTGCCTGTAGATACACACACACACATACAGTTCAACTATAAAACACACAGAGCACACTTTAACCACTTAGCACAATAGTGTGGGCGAGCCTCACCTGGCAGTGAAGTGGTGCACGTAAGCTCACTGGGCAGCTGAAACTGTGTGGGGTTTCTCTCCATGGCCGCAGCGATCAGCAGCTGAAAAGGTTTCTTCAGGCGAGGTGTGGTGCTCTCAGACTCAGAGCCCTGCACTTCCTCTTCGATGTCCATCAGGTCCTCATCCACGTCATTGTGTTCTGACGGCGTAGGCGTGTCGGTGGACGCGTTTGAGGTGGGCGTACCGGGACGGCTGCTTGTGCGTCGCTCGAGAAGACGGACCTGCGCGACGGCGAGTCTCAGGCCTCCTGATGCGGCAGAGGGCAGCCCGTCCAGACGCAGTGTTCCCAGCTCCAGCTCTGCTGCAGGGGAGGAGGACCGCTTGGATAGCTGCCGTTCCAACGCCCCGTTCACCTGCTCTGCCTTCTGCTCACGCTTCTAAAGAAGCAGAAAATTACACACTATAGCTCTGTTCCCAAAACTAACCGTTAACATGCTGATAAGATACTTTAATAAGCATCATTAAAGTATCTCTTACTCTAGTAACTAAAAAATAATAGCACACACATGTTGAGTAAATAACTTATTTGACTAGTTTTATTGATTTGTTAGACACTGAATGAAAAGCAAGCTTGTTTAATCAACATTTCTCTTTTTTTTTTTTTTTAAAATTGAGCTTAAAGCAACACATTTTAGGGTTGTATCCTTTGTGAAATAGGCATGCATCTTGTGTCTTTTCAGGAAATTAAAGGAATAGTTCACCCAGAATTAAGCATTTATTTATTTATTTCATTATATAAGCTGACATTTGACATTTTTTGGGTGGACTATCCCTTTAAATGTGAATAGATAAACATTAGACAGCTTAAGTTGTCTATGAAATTTGACTTCACCAACCTTTTTGCGCACACTGCAGCGATGACACATCCAGTCGCCAGGGGGCAGCATCTCTCTGCTCAAAGGTGGATTACTGTAAAGAATCAATGCTTTTTATACATTTTAAATTTAAATTCTCTGTAGAAATAAAGATTTTTGCATACAGTTAAAGCTTACAGGTTTCATTCATGTGCTAGATGCAAAGAAAACCACAAAGCTGCAATCACACTGAAACCGTCTAGGTCTCACCAAATCTACAAGTTAAAACAGGCTGAACCACAAGGACTCTTTGCAATCTTTAGATTGCATGTTGCAAATGATATTCTACAAACATGTAAATACAATTTTTTCATCTTTGCCATACAGACATTATAGACTAGCTTTATATTACATTAGCCAAGAGAGAGGCTGGATCGATTTAATGTGAAGCACATCCGAACAAATCTCCCCTCAGGACAGGAGAGTTGTTGAATAACAATACATTTACTTCCCCTTAGTGATAAGCAAAGGACTATAGCAGTAAAAACTAGGAGTTTGCATTAAACAGCCATCAAATGATGCAGGAGTGATTCCATCCAAACAAAGCCTAAGAGACACTGCTGTGGCTTCAGAATGAGAGAAATAATAAGGGTAACTATACAGAAAACAATCTGTTGTTTTTTGTTCTTAGGCACATTAATATTTTACTTCAAGCACAGGCTGTCAGTGTTAAGCAGCATAGTGAAAAAACTTTGGAGAAAAAAATAAATTTTTGTTGTTCTTGGATGAGGAAGTGGTGATGTGCACAAAAACATTATGCACTGTTAGCAATCGTAAAATCTACACTGATTGTGTGTGATAAGTTTTCAGCGTTAATTTCTACATGGGACAACGGCCAAACTGACTAGTTTCTTTGACAGTAACATTAAGCAGCACAATTGTTTTAAACACCGGTAATAAGAAGAAATGTTTCTTGAGCACCAAATCAGCATGAATCATGTGACACGGAAGACTGGAGCAACTGAAAATTTCAGCTTTGCCAAAGTAAAAAATTACATTTTAAAATATATTACAATAAGTTATATTAAATTATAATAATACATCACAGTTTTACTGATTTTACCATATTTCTGATCAAATAATTGCAGCCTTTGTGAGCATTATAAGCTTTTCAAAAAATTTTTTTAAAAATCCTAAAACTCTTGAATGATAACGCATGCCATTTAATGTTTCGTTACAATTTGCAAACTGTAAGTTCATAAATACATTTGCTATAAAATAACTGTATTAACCACTACAACTAACTTAATGCTTCAAAGACCTTCACAAGTCACCCTCTTAATCCTCATCAGCCAACAAGATAACAATCTCCTTTAAAAACCAGCAGAATAAGCAGACTTGTACACCCAGAAATGATAAGAAAACGCACTGCAAACATACCAGCACTGCAGGTGAAAAGCAGCGGGACAGTGATCGCAGCAGAGCAGATCTCCTCCCTCACGGCAGCTATCGCAGGTGTCATGGTTCGTGGCTCGGCCTCCTCTTCTGGTCTCCCTCTCTGGTTTGCGTCTCTTCTCTCCATCCTCAGAGCGTGGAGGTGCGAGCAGCTGTTGAATTTGCTGGAACAGATTGGCAAATATATTTTAAGCATGTATGTAGTTACAGAAAGATCCCCTGGCCCTGACAGATGTCAATGGAGAATTACTTCACACATTCAACTGGTGTTTGGAACCTTACCACTGCACATTTTGGATATTATTATACTAATCTGAGACACACACAATGCAGATTTTGGATTGAAATTAAGGGTGACATTAGAGAAACCCCCAAATCGTGCAGTCCAGGGGGGCCTCAAGGACCACTGCATTCAACTATAGGTCATTAAACTTTTTTCCATGTCAAATCAGATCTATCTGTATATATATATATATATATATATATATATATATATATACACACACACACACACATAATTTTGTCCTCGTTTCTACTTTCCAGACAGGCACATTCTGCACCAGGCCAAGGCCACTTCTGGATAAACTCACCAAAGCAAATGTCCACAAACGAATGATTTCCATTCTGCAATTTGCTTTTATTATGACTCATTTAATCCTTAATACAGGCATATTTAACTCACGCAAGACAATGATTCGAGGCACAGCTGAAGGGCAGACAGGCTTACCTCCATTAGGCCCCCAGACGTGTCCAAATCGTACAGAATCTTCGGGGTCTCCATTTTGTTCCACATTCACACTGCTAAAATGTAGCATGAACACACAATCCGACAGCAGTTCTCGCGTTGTCCAAACCCAGTCGGGTTAACTTGCTGTCTTCAAGCCGTTCTGGAAATGTTAAACGGGTCGATAATCTAACAAGATAGCGGATTGGCTGCTCGATGTTCGGCTAGCTAGCAGCTATCAACAAACAAAAGCACAGAGCTCGCCAGATGTCTGGTGCTAAACGAGAGCTGACGAATCGCTCAAACTCTCGTTTAAGTGCAAATATCGTTCCTATTTTGAATGCAAGTTGCTGTCTGGTGCAGTATTGAAGGGTTCCTGTGGGATGTAAAGGCCTAGCTCGCTAGCCTAGCAGCATCCTCTGCTTCAGCAGCAGCCGCCTGCAAAGATGCGTGTAGAAATCCACAGCTGTCTGTCCCCATCGCATACTGACTAAAAAAGTGCTCGCGGTCGCAAAGTAAGTCTGCTGGATTGATTGTCGGCGGTTAAGTCCTCATGTGCAGAAACACTCGTGGATGGCGCTCAGATGACAGCATTGAAGAGCAAAGGTGTTGTTATGAAAAGCCATTGCTAGTAGCTATGCTAACTGACTGGCGTTGCCCTCCTCTGACTCGACTCCAGCGGGGTTGGAATGAAGTCTGCGCATGCGTATTGAGACGCAGAGGGGAACGGCTCCTCCTAGCGTTAGTCTGACAGAACAACACAAACTCTCCAAGCCTGCAGGCCATGTTTTCTCAAAAGCACAGCGAAAAAGTATTACAAAAAGGAAAACGTTTGTGAAGAACAAACAAAACAGCACAGTCTGATGGAATATCATTTTTAATTGAAGATATGCTATGACAATGTTGTGGTAAATAATTACAGTACAGTACAACGAAGTAAAAATATATCATTTTGGACCATGATAATCCTAAACAGCCAAGTCCCTTGCAACTTTTAAGACTTTTAATTCCTTTTGTGAGAGCTTTACTGAATCCCTCAAAAAATAAATACATAATAATAATAAAAAACTCAAACCACACTGTTTTTTTTTCTTGTAATGTCTGTTACAGCACTTATTAGCCTACTTAACTGCTCATGCTGTATTCTTCATTATTAAGTTGCTTTGGATAATTTAATATGAATGTAACGTCTGTAACTATATCAGAGTTATTGATGTTGCTCAGAACAAATGTACTAGAGTTCCTTGACTTCCAATAAATGTTGTTTCTTAGGTTCCCAAACTCTGTTGTTTAGTTGGCGACAGTGAAACACTGAAACATACACTCATGATGCAAGTCTGTCATGTGACCAATTGTGATGATTTTGGCAGCTTATGCTAGTTACATTGAAATGATAATATTTCAACCAATACAGACAACATTCATATGGGGACCAAGAACATAACTGTTTTAGATGATCCATATCATTGATATTAACAGACAGTGTGAAATGATGAACAAAGATCTATTCTATAATAGATAAACCTCATATATACATACATTTAAGCCATATCTAATACAAATTGTATGTACATTCTTAGATATTTATATATTAAGAGTGCCTGCTGAAAGAGTACAGTCAGTTGTATTTTGTTCCATAATATGTATAAAAACATACAAAAATAAACGGAAACCAAAAAATCAGAGCCAATTGATCAGTGAAGGAGGGATGATTTACAAGAACTTTCTGTACATAGATTTTTACGTTTGGCTAAATCAACCAAAGCTGAAATTTAACACAGATAAAAATTACTTCCCCAGCAGTCTTTTGTTTGACTGTACACACAGGCAAGTCATAGGTAAGGTTAACATAAAGGCTTGAGTCCACCCCAATGAAACAGGGACCCACTTCACATTACTGGATACAAGATGTACCAGTTTCCATGCAAAATACTACACTTCATGAAACTGGCAGGTGTTATTTGAAGGTTTATAAATCACAGCTTTTGTAAGTAACACATTTAATTTTAATGGTGTGAAAAATTCAAATAATAAAAATTAAAAAATCTGTAAGCCATGCATAGGTTTAATTGTTCAATGGCTGTTGAGTTTTATATAACTGTTTTAAAGAATGTTTATTTTTCCCTGCATGGAGGTGTTCAGGTGTGAAATGTTATGATTACATTTGTGACTAGTTCATTCGGATAAGAACTCCAGATACGCTAACAGTTTGGAGTCAGTCAGATTTTTAAAAAATAAATTAACATATTTATTCAGAAAGGATGCATTAAACAGCTCAAAGGTAAAAGTAACAGTACTTTTACATTGTAGGAAAATTCTAAATGCTGTTCTTTTGAACATTCTATTCATCAAAGAATCCTGAAAAACAGCTTTCCACAATATATGAGCAGCTCAACTGTTTTTAGCATCCATAATAATAAGAAAGAAAGTTTCTTGAGTATCTGATCAGCATATTAGAATGATTTCTGAAAGATCAAATGAAAACGATGCTGAAAATTCAGCTTTACCATCACAGGAATAAATTAAATGTTAAAATATATTCAAATTGAAAAAAATCTTACAGACTCCAAACTTTTGAACGGTAGTTCATGTCACTGCTATGGAAACCCATTTCTGACTGAAAATGAACAGGTAAATGCAACTTAATTTGTATTTTGTTCAGTTACTTTATATTTCAGTGTGAATTATTTTGTTTATATTTCACAACCGCAACTATTTCCTGTACTTGTGATTTATTTAAATCTCACAATGTATCTTTACATGTGAATTTTTTGGAGAGGGAGGGGGAAGGAGGGGTTGTGAGTGCAAAAGTGCGACACACGAAATAAATGAAAACAATCTTTTTAGAGAGACATCAATCAGCTAAATAACATGGACTCCCCTATTATCAGTCTTTTTTTTTGAATTCCTTAATTTGGCTCAATTACGGGTAAAAACTGTACAAGCAATTCTGCTAGGCCATGGCTACTGAAGCTCTACAAAAATAATATCATGTTGTCCACACTCTTCACCCGTGGAAGTCCTCAGAAGCAAGGTGATATTTACAGCAGATGGGAAAAGATGAGAAGGTAGGTGAGATTAAGAGCAGAGTTGGCTACACAAGATGTGAAAGGAACTGAGAGATCTTCCACAAGGCAGAGAAAGGCTTGCGGTCCTCCATGCTAAAACAAGCTTAAATGGAGACTTCGTATTCTCTCGTATCCTGCGGAACAAACAAACAAAAACACGTCAAATATAATACATTTAACATTTATATGCATATATATCATTTCATTTCGTGAGGGGTAGCAAAACCAATGCTGGCTGCAAACACAATGTGAAAGAGAGATGCTAAAGATGGAGATGCCCTACACCAGTAGTTCAAACCTTCTCGGCCTTGTCCATGTGATGCTATTCCATTGATCAACTCTCCTTACAGGCTCTTTCTTTACAACAGAATCCTAGAGAGTACCTCTGGTGGCTGCTTTGAATCATAGGTCTCTGTACAAATCAAAAATACCATGCAACTTAAGCATGAAAAAATGTAAAAATAATAATCAGCAATGGAAACATAATGGAAGTCTGAGGAAAAACCATCAGGCTACTTTGCTGGGAAAACAATGTGTGATTTATGAAGTGATATTGTGATGTTTTCACAAATAAACACAATGCAGATTTTTAAATGAGCATTTAAAAGCCTTCTGATGTTTATGAAAAACAAACAGCATGCTAAATCAATAACGCATATGAAAACAAACCTTTATAATCCTGAAATTAAATATCCAAAATGTAATATTGATCGGCTATGCTTTTTGTAATCGCAGTCTTTTGTACACCAGACTTGTCATGTCTTTCTTCACACCTGAGAGAGATGCTTGTGTTTGCATCATCTTCACATAATGCTAGTACACCACTTCAGGGCATTAGTGCAAGAAGAACCAGCACACATACATGCACAAACACATACAGCACACAGACACTCATCTGTCCAGCCACACACACACATATGTACAGTCAAACACAGACTTTGCCCTGGGGGCCAGAAACTGTTATCGAGCGGTTTAGTATATGCAGGGAGTGAGTGCTGCTGGGACTATATTATGAGTGCTACACCACACAGAGAGAGATCTGGAGGGACACTAGCACGGTACATAAGAGGTGCGAATAACCTGCAGTCTTTAACGCATGCTAGATGCAGGAGGCTGGGGGAAAAGAGCATGTATCATTGTAAAAGTATTGACAGTCAAAATCTCACCTCATTGTTCTTCAGGGATGCAGATAGTGAGAGAGGAAAGAAAGTGTAAATGTAAGTGATTGTCAAAAAGAGTCATTAAAGCAATAGTTCACCTAAAAAGATGAAAATTCTGTCATTAATTACTTACTCTCATGTCGTTCCAAACCTGTATGACTTTTTAATTTAGGGTTGGTAAGATTTTTTTCTTTTTTTTTTTTTTTACTTTTCTCTTATGCTCACAAAGACTGCATTGATTTATCAAGAATAGAGTAAAAACATTAACACTGTGAAATATTATTGCAATTTAGAACAACTGTTTTCTATTTGAATGCTGATTTGCTACTCAAGAAGCTTTTCCAATTAAAAGCTCTGAGAAAGTTCTCGGATTTCATCAAAAATCTCAATTTGTGTTCCGAAGATGAACAATGGTTTTATGGGTTTGGAGCAACATGAGGTTGAGTAATTAATGACAGAATTTTCATTTTTGGGTGAGCTATCACTTTAGTAATATTTTTGTGAAAACAGTGATACATTTTTTTTCAGGATTCTTTGATGAATAGAAAGTTTAAAAGAACATCAATTATGAGAAACCGAAATCTTTCGCAACATTATAAAAGTCTTTACTGTCACTTTTGATCAATTTAATGCATCCTTGATGAATAAAAGTATTAAGTTCCTAAAGAAATCTTACTGAACCCAAAATTTTGAATGGTATTGTAGCTGAAAACACTATTTTGACACTATTGAACAGTATATTGTCATAATACCTGTATTACAGAGTCATACAAACTAGTTTTACAATGTCTTTAATGATACCTTATGATACTTTTACATTTTTTTAAAAAAATCAACAGCAATGGTCCCCTTCTGTTTGGGAGATTGTGCTAAATGTCTCCCTTTTGTGCTTCACAGAAGAAAGAAAAGGTCACACATGGGTTCAGAGTGACATGAAAGTAAGTAAATGATGATAAAATTTTAATCTGAATATGAAATATCTTTTTTAGCTGAATGAATGCGAATATATTGAACAATGAGAGCAGGTGAAGCAGAGGTGGCTGGTGATATGCTAATAGACTACGCAATAATAGGGTTAAATGTGTCACTTCCTCTGGTGTTCTGGCCCAGTGATAAAACTGTGTGATCGCTAATGATGAAATGATGAGGGCGTGGCTCCGTACGCCACTTCATTTCAACTCCAGAATGGCACTTTACAGCTAATTAGATAACAGAAATGAACCCACAATATGGCAACGCAGATGGCATTCAAAGTGCAGATGTGCACCTGTAAGACTGAACACATGAGTACCTCTCAGTCTTGCCATGAAATATCACTACAAATGGATACGATGGGTGGGAATAGGTTTCTATTACAAGTGAGGAGGTGGTTGCGGATGAATGTAGCCTGTTGGTGAGCACATGCTTTGCTTACTGCAGTCTCGTAGATGGGGTTTTCAAAAGCTGACTCTCCTCTGATGTGATCGTATTGTGGAGATGTGGACATGGAGAGACGTAGAGACTTGCCTTGCACTCTGAGAACAAACACATGACAACAATTCATTTGACTTGCAATGGTCTGATCCACAGGAGAGACATCTGAACTAAACTATAACAAGAATTGGACTGTGCCACAAACAACGTACAAATTTCAACCACATGGAATCTGTAAACAAATTATATTTAATGTCTTCTCACAACTAACGTTATTTAACTGTAAAAGCAGTGATATTGTAAATATTATTACAATTTAAAATATTTACAGCTGATGCATCCTTGGTAAATAAAATATGAATTTATTTAAAAACAAAATAAAACAAAACAAACAAAACAAGCTTACCTTGAAAAGTAGAAATATATTGACATGATGATAATTATGATTACGGCCACTGGGATAAAAATGGAAACAGCCACACTGGCTCCCTCCATACTGAAGTCTGCACTGGCCACTGATTTGGGACAAAGTATAGCAAATACATAAAATAAGTTAAGCTGTATTCCTGTGAAGACAAATTTATGTGCATTTCTAAGATGTTCTTACCATCCAGTCTGCGTTCATCTATGTACTCCAGTGTTGCCGCTGGGAAAAAAGCGAGAGCTTTTAACAAATGAGAAAATGTTGCTTGTCATACCAATTATTCAAAACAAACACTCCCTACCCAGAAGAGAAACAACATATCAATAAATAAACATCCACTGCAGACAGGAAAGAGACCTTATGTGAATGATATAGTATGCAGATCACACATCGTGAACACTGCAAAACACACAGACTACCTTTGCACAGCGGGGGTGGATGGCTCCATTTGGAAGGATGCCCCGGGACACAGCGGAGAACAGGCTCACCCTGGAGCTCATACCCACTCATGCAGGAGAAGCGCACAGTTTCTCCAGCCTGATACACATGCTTCTCTGAGCTCTGAATGGTATAGGGAGGAGTGCCGGGGTTCCTACACGGCTCATACGAATCAGCTATATAACACAGATATACACACATCTATAAATATGGATTAGGTAATTGTATACTAACTACTTCTGAAAATAAAATGAAATCAAAGCAAAGCAAAGCAAAACAAAACAAAACAAAACAAAAAAGAAAACAAATACAGATTAGTTAGTTCTAAACTACTATTTTCTTTAAGCATTAATTAGACATTGTAAAGTAAAGAAAACAAAAGAAAACAAAGCAAAAAAAAACCAAACAAAAACAAAACAAATTTTGTTAGTTCTACACTATTACTTCTGTAAATAGAATGAGGCCTGGTAAACAAAACAAAAACAAAACAAAATAAAACAAAAACCAACCAAAAACCAACCAACCAAACAAAACTAATAGAGATTAGCTAGTTTATTATTTACTTTAAATAGAATTAGACTTTGTAAACAAAACAAAACAAAACAAAACAAAACCAACCAAAAAAAGAACAGATAATAAAAGCAAAATATGGATTTGTTAGTTATGAACTATTACTTTTTACACACATTTACAAATATAGATTTGGTAATTCTATACTAACTACTTTTGAAAACAACAAAACAACAAAACAAAACAAAACAAAAAAGGAAAAGAAAAGAAAAGAAATACAGATTAATTAGTTCTAAACTACTACTTTCTTTAAGCATTAATGGGACATTGTAAAGTAAAGAAAACAAAACAAAACTAAGCAAAAAACAAAAACAAAAAAAACAAACAAACAAACTAATTTTGTTAGTTCTGCACTTCTGTAAATAGAATGAGGCCTGGTAAACAAAACAAAAACAAAACAAAATAAAACAAAAACCAACCAAAAACCAACAACCAAACAAAACTAATAGAGATTAGCTAGTTTATTATTTACTTTAAATAGAATTAGACTTTGTAAACAAAAGAAAACTAAACAAAACCAACCAAAAAAGAACAGATAATAAAAGGAAAATATGGATTTGTTAGTTATGAACTATTACTTTTTACACACATTCACAAATATGGATTTGGTAATTCTATATTAACTACTTCTGAAAACAGAATAAAACAAAACAAAACAAAAAACAAAACAAAAGGAAAAGAAAAGAAATACAGATTAGTTCATTCTAAACTACTACTACTACTTTCTTTAAAAATCCCCCCATATGATTGTAAAGCATAATAAAGCACTATATAAATGCTTCATTCATTCACTCACTCACTCACTCACTCACTCATTCATTCAAACAGAATGAGTCCTTGCAAACAAAACAAAAACAAAACAAAACAAAACCATCCAAGCAACCAAAAAACAAACAAACAAACAAGCAAACAAACAAACAAACAACTAATACTGATTAGTTAGTTTAAAACTATTTCCTTTAAATAGAATTAGACTTCGTAAACAAAAGAGAAATAAACAAAACCAAGCAAAAATGAAAGAAAAGAAAACAAATACAGAACTATTACTTTTGTAAACAGATTGAAACATTGAAAACAAAACAAAAAACAACCAAGTGCAAAATAAGCATGGATTAGTTAGATTAGTGATATACTACTACTTTTGAGAATAGAATGAAACCTTGTCATCAAAAGAAACCCAAACCAACCCCCCCCCCCAATAGAATGAACATATTTCGAAAAAAGTACAATAAATAAAATAAACATTATTAAATGTGCAATCTGTGGGTTTTTCTTAATGTTTCAATGCTTATACTGTAAAGACTTGATTACAAGTTTAAATCACAAATTTTATACAGTTAACACCCATATGTGTGTGTACCTGTAGGTGTATATTTGGGATTATTTGTGAATAAAATCATGTTCTCACGAATGCATTTGGGCAGTTTCTCGCTCCATTTGGGGCCGGTGGAGTCACGGTGGTAGCAGGAGAGGAGGCTGTTTCCTGACAGCGAGTAGCCTTTGTTACAGATGTACTGGACAGTAGAGCCCACGATGAGACGCGGGCCTGACATCACCCTGCGACTGTGCTCCACTGTGCCTGGGTCTGGGCATGACAAGACTGGCAAAAAATAGCATCAGAGTTTATTGTTTATACTGAAACAATATTGCAGCTTTCTTTAGTTGAGTTTGGAGTTTGGTATATGCAGTACTGTATATCATAGATCATGACTTTGTATATCAATAATGATTATTTTAATAGTTTTGTAATGTAAGCATAATAATAAAATATGTAAATACATTAATATGGCACTATATACATGCTATTATGGCTCACAATTAAAATATTACATTATATATTGCAAAATTCAAGAACCCTAGATTCCTATTATATTGTAGTTCTCATTTTCACCTGAGGGTGGCACCAATGACTTACATACAAATATTTGTTGAGCAAACAATGCTTTTGGATCAGAATTGTTAACCATTTAACTTTCTAATTCATGCAGTTTCCCCATCTTTTACATATTAGCTCCTTTTTACATTACTATTATGCATTAAAATCTCAATATACAATACATTTTATCAGCATGTTTTCTGGTTTCTCTGTTCTTCACATTTCATCAAAATCAGACTGCCAGGGGCCACCACTCATCTCATCCAGAAAGTATGAGACACGAAGAACATGTGACTTTGATCTCAGGGCAGTGTACGGACACATAGTGCAGTATAATAAAAAGATTACTTTGCTCCAGCCTGCCCAGCTGCAAACCCAATTCTCTCCTCAGCAGTAGAGGGGCAGGAAAAGGGGACGGGAGAGGCGAGTGAGTTAATGATGTTTGCGTGGCGGGTGAGAAGCTTTGAACCGGATAACGGTCCCTGCTGCTTTTGGCCTGCTGTTGCTGCTACTGTTTTTGTCAGGGACAGCGGCAGAACCTGGACCCCGGGGTCACTCAGTCTTCTGTCTGCTGATACTTGAAACGACGAATGTCTGTGGACGTCCTGGGAGCCTGCAGTATTACGCACTCACACAGAGCAAGTCTGAGCAACACAATAGCCAGGCGACGAGATTTAATTTCAAGCACCGGAGTGACTTGGCTAGTCGCGGAGCTGCCCTGATTTGAAATTTGTTGATGAAACACTCGGTGCATCAGCAGGACACCATCGTGGTCTCACCAGGGGGTGGAGAGCGAAATAAAAATTCTTGCAAAATCACAAAAATCACTTGAGGTGGGAGCAAAGAGAGGAAGACGCACCGAGACTGTGAAGCGAAACGACACCTACTTCATCCGTGAAGTCGCCCTCGAAAGAAAAGTGAGTGATTACCCACAGAGCCCTCCTTCACTTTTCGCCTGTCCTTGAATGGGACTGAGTTGCAGAGGCGAACAGGCACTTGTGAAATTCCCCCCTCAAATGGAATTCAAAAGCTCATCTAGCTTCGGAGCACAGGAATGCTCTTGATCAATAGGCAGTGCGTGTTGGTTTGGAAGTGGGGTGAAAATGGATTTTAGAGAGAGTGGTTATCATCGTGAGTGTGTGTGTGTGTGTGTGTGTTTTCACCTCTTTCACAGCTAGGCAAGTCTCCGCTCCAGGTCAGGTCCCACTGACACATGAGCATTTCGGTGCCCACCACCTCAAAGCCTGGGTAACACTGATAGGTCACCACCGTGCCGTGCACCAGGTCAGGGTGAGATGTGGTCTTCCAGCCGTTGGAAATCTCCGGAAGCTCTGGACAGGTGTCGTTACGGGGAACCTCTGCAAAGAGGAACATTTTATCACTCTGTGGTTGGTCTTTCATGACTTAATCTTGCTGCATCAATGTTTTCCTCAGACATGTCTCCTAAAATACCCCAGGAGAAATTGAATCAAATCAGACAATGAATGTTTGCATAGCAGATTATTTGGTCTGGTTGGGAGAAATATTTGAGATCATATGACAATCCTTCCCTTTTGATTGTAAACTTTGGCATTTTAGTTTCTTTTAGTTTTTAGTGTTTTAATTCATTTTTAGCTTCTGCATTTTAAATCTTAAAGGGATAGTTTACCCAAAAGTGAACATTCTGACATCATTTATTCACCCCATGTTGTTGGAAAACTGCATGACTTTTTCGTCAATACAATGAAAATCAATGGTCACCAAAATGCCTTAGTTACTAATCTTCTTCAAAGTATATATATATATATATTTTTCTTTTTTTGCAGAAGAAAGAAAGTCATAGAGGTTTGGAACGACTTGAGGATGAATAAATGTTGACAGAATTTTAATTTTTGAGTGAACTAACCCTTTTCATTACCAATTTTCAGAAGCGGTCTTAACATTGCACTTAACATTTGCTAACAAGCCAAAGTTTGCAATCAAAAGTCAGAGATTATCATGTGGTCTCAAATATTTCTCATCAAATTCTCCCAAACCAAATGAAATTAAGCAGATTTCTGAATTTTTCTCCATTTAATCTGACTGCTTTCTGAGAGGAAAGACTGAGACATCTGTGAAACATCTTTCATCTCATTTAATCTTATAATGTCTGAAATATATCAATTGTTAGTGCACTCAAAAATGAATACTCATCATTTACACATCCTCATATTCTCATGTAGGTTTTTTTTTTTTTTGCAAACAATGGAAGTCACTGGAGCTCAATGTTGTTTTTGGACCCCACTGACTTTCATTATATGGACAAAAACAGTTAAAACATTCTTCAATATATCTCCTTTTGAGTTCCACTGAAAAAGAAAAGTCATTCAGGTTTGGAACAACACGAGAGTGTGCAAATGACAGAAGTTTTGTCTATCTGTTTAATCAAAGGTCTCCTTTTCTTTCCATTTAATCTCACTATTCTATATGGAGAAACACTCGAGACATCTGTGAGTTCTCACTTGTTATTTTCTTTCCTGTGAAGTGAGACTCAATTAGTTTGATTAGTAGCGCAAGAGCGAGAGAAAGAGAGACAGAATGTTCAATAATGCTTGCAAACAATTTCTTTGTTTCTCACCGTGTCCCTGAACAAACCACAGGTGTTGTGTCTAATGACTGATAAATCAAATGCTAGGAATCAGCTTGACTGTGATTAAAAATTTGAATAGAGCAGCACAAGACAGCTGGCAGGCATTTTGCTCATGTCCATTCTTAGCATGGCAGAGCTGGGGAGGGCACGGCATCCAGCAAATGCGGCTAATGAGTACAAACATGCGCTGTAATTGTTAGCGCCTCTGCAAGGCCAAATCCCAGCACCTGCAGGAGCTGCCGGAGGAATCTTTCCTCTGTGCTGCGTGAAGGAAATGGAAAAATAGTCCATTTCAGTCCGCTCTATGAATCATCTGCATTCCTCCACCCTCCATATAATGTAGAACTTATTATATTTTATCTGATCTTGTGCAATAGTCAGCCACCAAGAGAAGCTGATGGAATGACCTTCACTTCACCCTCAGGAAAGGTGAGGACTAAACCAGTTGTGGCTCTCGCTCTTATAACCTCTCTCCCTCTTTCGTCTCCTCACCACCTTTTCATCAAACTGAGCCTGTGGCATCTCAAATAAATCTCATAAGCAGATAATTAATGAGCTTCATCCAAGTGCATTTAGATGTTTGGGATGGGTAAGATTTTTTTCTCTTATGCTCAGCAAAGCTGCATTTATTTGATCAAAAATACAGCAAAAACATCATAACACTTTTTTTTTAGGATTCTCTGATGAACAGTAAGTTCAAAAACGGCATTTATTTGAAATAGAAACCTTTTGTAACAATATAAATTTCTTTACTGTCACTTTTGATTAATTTAATGCATTCTTGCTGAATAAAAGTATTAATTTCTTTAAAGAAATCTTCCTGTCACCAAACCTTTGAATGGAAAGTGCAGCAGAAATGGTTAAATAGGTCATTACCGAAAAAGTGCACCACAAAACCATTGTTGTAGCCGTAGATGTTGGTAGCAGGGTCCGACTGGAACTGGATGGTCACATCAGCCATGGAGGTGTAGAGTTTGAAGCGAGGACGGGAACCGCCGTACTGGCCCAGTATCTTTGCCGTCAGGTCATCTCCATCGTAAAAAGTCAGCAGGTCGTTCTTTCCCATGTGGAGACTGTGAGCAGATAATATACAACAGGTCAATCCCAGACTAATCCTCTATCTCAGATGTTCAGGTCTCACCTCAAAGCAATACCAGGGGCCCTGACAGATTTTTGACCTCCCCTCTAACTTGTCTTCCTCTAGTTCTTATTTTCCGGCCTTACCGCTTTTCTTTGCCCCTGCTGCAAATGAAATCTTTTCTGCTGTTTAATGTTTTCCACTGCTTTT
Organism: Tor tambroides; assembly: GCA_021397915.2. Lineage (NCBI taxonomy): Eukaryota > Metazoa > Chordata > Actinopteri > Cypriniformes > Cyprinidae > Tor > Tor tambroides. The sequence goes on from JAFVLL020007478.1 coordinate 85,114, forward strand.
GTTAAGCGTTTTTGTGCATAGTTTCAATAGCCGTGCAATCACAAACCACATTCATCTCACTCAGACTATAAAGAGCAAATGATTCAGCAGCGGGAGAAACAACTCCTCCTATCTCATGTTTGGAAATAGCTGGAAAATCAGTTTCCTGATATTCAGGAGCCAGAAAGAGAGAACATTTGGCAGCTTCCCTGTGGCAAATTCAAGAGAATCTCCATCACGGACATGCTTTGAATTTTGTTGTGAAATTATTTTAGAATTTACATTCCCTTGTAACCATTTTAAATGACCATTTTTGCAATTTATGAATTTATTAGGGATAAACTTAGACATCATCACTTCTAAGTTACATTAAGAGGAGAATAAAAGACCAAAAACTTGCTTTCATTTTTTTACATTTGAAAACACAGCACAGAAACAGAAAATATTTATAGTACAGGTCCATTAAATACAAACACTACTGTTCAAAATTTATTTTTAAAGAAGTCCCATTAAGGCTGCATTTATTTGTTCATACTAAGGAAAAAAAGAAGAAAAAAATATTGTAAATATTTATTATAATTTATTCATTATACATAATAAAATGTAACGTATTCATGTAATGGCAATACAATTATGCTTTAAAATATTAAAACTGAAAACATGACAAGAAACAATTAAATTCAATGGTCAAAACAGTTAGGCTGCTTAATATGTTTTTGTGGAAACAAAATAATAAATAATAAATAAATACAATAAAAAAATTGTACAGACCCCCAAATTTGAACAGTAGTTTTTATAATATTTAACAGAAATATTAGAAGGAATTTTCTATAGTTAAACTGCCTCTCTCATCCATACTTCAGTTTTGAATCATATCAAGTATAAAAGCAGAAAGTTTCATTTTTTTTTTATACCTGAGGGGAATCCAAGCCTATTGCTCAAAAGCCCGGGGAATATATGACCTTCAGAAGACTTTGTAATGCCTTGAAGATGCCTGACAGCCTTACACAAAGGTGACAAAAACCCCAGTCTACAAAAGAAATGTCAATGAATGCTTTACCTTGACATCATCTGCTTCACTGCTGCACAACTAATCAGCCTACACTACAAAGTACAGACATATTGAGGTATATTACAGCATACATCTCTCTGTTTCTACGTGAATGTGATCTGTAACTGTGGCTGACGTCCACCAAACCCAGACAGTCTGGCCAGTCACTGGTGAAGGGAGTGTGATTCAGTCAGGCAGGGAGGTGGCATACACACTCTATCTTGTCACTAATTAATCACAAGTGGGCAGTAATGGAAGTCATTACTGAGGAGAGGGGAATAATTAATCATCTCCGTTCTGCTGCAGCACGAGGCAGAATGGTTACATTCAAGCAAAATGAAGACAGGATGTTTAAATTATGGCTTACACGCGTGCGTGCACACATACAGCTACTGTTATATAGGATTGAATGTATATTATTCAACTGTCAACAGCCCTCTAGTACTGTATGCAGGAAAATCCGTGTATGCATTTCCACTGGGAGATATGTTTAAACCAGAAGAGCCTCTGACCCGCTCTGAGGACCGGACAGAGTGAAACTGTGTCAGCCCTTATTGGATTTGTTGTGATAAAGTTAAACAAGCCTTTGCGTAGCCGCACACCGTATCTGCCGAGAAAATCAATCATGCTTTCCATTTGCTGGCAGTAATTTCATTTTGTTTAATCACAAAAACAGGCTCAGCTTGACTTGGCCGACAACACAGCCGCCATCAGAATGCATTAAACTCTCATATAGGGCTCGCAGACACATCGTCCTCCGCTCAGCACAACGAAAGGGAAGTGACAAATGCTGGCTTTTTAAAAAAAGAAATGTCAATCGAGACATTCTCTGCATCTCAGACATGGTTAAAATACAGTTTTGCTGGTGAAAGCCGTGAAGATGCATTTGATTCTGTTTGCTTGAGAGATAAATGGGAGGATTTTGTGAAGGATTTTGCGTCTGGCGTTTCTTTGGAAAACTAATACATTATGATCCATCATCTGTCACGCAAACCGAGCCTATCTGTAATTTACATGGATGACAGGCCACAACTGAGAACAACTGTTTTCATGCATAAGAGTGAACAAATTCGAAGCGGCACGCAGAAGCCTGTCTTCCTTTCTCTGCTCCATGTCTGTTTAGAGGAGAATCATCTACCTGAATGATTGCCCTGCTGGAAAAACACCATTTCCAATCAAATCCCCTTTGCTGAGGGCTGGGCACGATGGGCCTGTGCTCGACATACCAATAACAGCTTTGCGCCCAGGGCACAGTAACCCTGCGTGTCCTTGAAACGTACAGTTATTTAAAGTAAAGCTAAATAAAAAAAAGTTGCACAGGTGTGCAACACATTTTTAAATTCAAATGGTATTTAATGAAATATTAAAATGCTAAAAAAGACATTTATTTGATCAAAAATACAGTAAAAACAGTAATATTATTATATAACAGTAATTATTATTATTATTATTATGATATACATATATATATATATACATACATATACACATTTTAGTGTTTATTTTGTTAATGAAAACTATAACGAAAAATGTTCGTTGACAAGCTTTTTTCCCATGACTAAGACAAGACAACGACTACTCAATAAACAATAACTGTGACGATATCAAAATGCAATATAATTGAAAATAAAAGACGAAACTAAAATGTATTTTAAAAAATAAAAACAACACAAAAATCTATTTTTATATTTGTCGAAAAAAAGGAGACAAAATATTATTGTAGACTGCTATTCGTGCCTCTACTATACGAGCTTTCGTGTGTGGTTGCCAGATATCAAGAGTTCAAAACCCCAAATCAGAGCTTCTCTGTTAAAAGGATACATTTTCTGCTTGGTGTTTTGGTTATTTTTTGCAATCTGGCAACCATGTGCACACACTCGATATTCATTACGGAAGCCCCTACAATGATCTGAAAACACATACAAGCAAGTAAGCTGCAGTTTACCGATCTCCATGTGAGATGTTTGGCTTAAATGAAATTATTATTCAGCCTGTTTGTGTTCTGTCATGAGATCTCGACTATTTTGTTTGCGATTGGACTTATTCAAACACTGTTGTTTTAAAAGAGAAACATTACTGCAATTGCTATTAGGAATTTATAATATTTTTTGTTTGTTTTTACTAGATTTCATAATGTAGACAAAGAGAGTGTATATCTAAGTCACTGATATTAATTTATAAATTAAATAGCATATCATAAATCAGTACACTAGATGAGTTAAAATAAACCATGTGTATGGGGTCCATTCTGTTGGTGTGTGCTTATTGGTGAAAGTGCAAAGTGCCTGAAATGTAAAAATAAATTTCTCAAATGACAACAATCACTGCAATTATAATTTTGAGCAAAAAAAAAAAATAAAAAAAAAAAAAAAAAAAAAAAAAAAAAAAATATATATATATATATATATATATATATATACACACACATTTAGTAACTAAAACCTGACTATTTTGACTAAATATGATAATAACTAAAAAGTACATTTAACACAGGACTAAGACTAATTTAAAATACTAAATTACAAATACAAAATTAATACGACTACTTTTAATATTACCTGATAAGAAATATTTGAATTTTCTGCAGGCATATATATTAGTCTGCGGGAGTGATTCTACATGGAGTAAAATCTGTTGCGGAGCCACAAGAGACTCCGGATTGGCCTTTAGTCCACAGCCATTTGTTTAAAATGGACTCTGGACAGAGGCAGCAAATTAACACAGGACTTTCCTGAGATGAAGTTGGATAAGCCCCAGTTACTTCTGGATGAAAAGCTGTACAATGTTGGCACTGGGAAAAGCCAGTCAAACAGAAGAGACTAAACCTTCATTTGGATTGTCAACATTTCCAGAGAGACTTATAGAGGATGATGCCTTCTCAAATAAAGGAGAGAAATTAGTTCCTCTGTTTTTGCAGAGTTCTTCTTTAATTAGAAAGTTAAATATTGGTCTGGGTTCTGGCTCGGTGCCTGGGGGGATGAGACAGCCTTGATTTATTACCAGCCTGCTAAAGGCTGTGACTCTCTGAGGTGCATGCAACCACCATACAGAGTTCTGCAGCCAAGCCAACTGTAAACCCAAAGCCAAATGCAGGAGAAAATGAGAGAAACCATCATAAACAAATCAACAGCTCATGGTCAGGACTACATCTCATTTAAATTGATTCAAATACTGATGCGTTACAAGAAAAGGCTGCTGAATATGAGATTTATGAACACATCAACAAATCTGTATGTTTTGCATTGCATTTCCAATAGTGATTCCATTAGACATGGATCAAATAAAGTCCAGAAACAACAAAAACAGGAAGGTCGTCCAACAGCAGGTATTCTCAGAATATATGTACGGGCCATAATTAATAGCATTCAATTTTTTTCTAATAATTACCGGCATAATTAAATGCAACTAACTATGAATGCAATAATATATTTGGTAGGTAGTTAATTCTAGCAAATATATACACTGTTGCATCACTGTTCTCAAACATCTGCACAATTTATATACATTTAATATATATATTAATTTGTTAACAGTGCTAGATGGTGTTCAGCGACTCTTTCTGCTGGTTACATGGTTATTGTGAGTCATTTGATCCATTTATTCAACAGATTTGTTCAAAAAATAATATATGATTAATTCACAAATGAAACAAGTGACTATCTATATGAGTCATTAAATTATTAACTATTAACCATTATATATACTATTATATATACTATTAACCATTAATAATTAATTATTAACCATTTAATTCAAACACACAAATTCATTTAAGAATGAAACACCTCTATTCCCTGTAGCTCAGAGAATGTTCAGTGGTTCAATATCTTTGCTCGGAACTTTCTGACAAATAATTGACTATACATATATATAATAAAAGTTCTAATATATATATATAGTGTGGAAAATTATTTGATCCCCTGCTGATTTTGTACGTTTGCCCACTGACAAAGAAATGATCAGTCTATAATTTTAATGGTAGGTTTCTTTGAACAGAAGAGCGACAGAATAACAACAAAAAATCCAGAAAACACATTTCAAAAAAGTTATAAATTAATTTGCATTTTAATAGGTCGAATAAGTATTTGACCCATTCGCAAAAACATGACTTAGTACTTGGTGGCAAAACCCTTGTTGGCAATCACAGAGGTCAGACCTTTCTTGTAGTTGGCCACCAGGTTTGCACACATCTCAGGAGGGATTTTGTCCCACTCCTCTTTGCAGATCCTCTCCAAGTCATTAAAGTTTTGAGGCTGACGTTTGGCAACTCGAACCTTCAGCTCCCTCCACAGATTTTCTATGGGATTAAGGTCTGGAGACTGGCTAGGCCACTCCAGGACCTTAATGTGCTTCTTCTTGAGCCCTCCTTTGTTGCCTTGGCCGTGTGTTTTGGGTCATTGTCATGCTGGAATACCCATCCATGACCCATTTTCAATGCCCTGGCCCTGACGGTGCATGGCCCTCTCTAAATTCTCTTTGAGAGAGTGCTCCTAATCTCAGCGCCTTACCTGTATAAAAGACACCTGGGAGCCAGAAATCTTGCTGACTGATAGGGGATCAAATAATTATTTGACTCATTAAAATGCAAATCAATTTATAACTTTTTTGAAATGCGTTTTTCTGAATGAAAAAATCAGCTACTTCACTATCAGTGTCACTGATCATTTCTTTGTCAGTGGGCAAACGTACAAAATCAAATCGAATAATTTTTTCCCACTGTATATATATATATATATATATATATATAAAATAAAAGTTCTAATGTATGTATATACATCTATACACACACACACACACACACACACACACACACACACATTTTTGAGGGCTAAGGCAGGAAGGTAAATACATCCTACTTAAATCATGTCGGTCTTGCACAGCTGTGCACTGCAACTCCAGTAGAGGGCTCTAGCACTCATGGGAATCTCGGACTTTTACTGGCTCTGATATATCCAGCATTCCCTGCTGTGCAGCTAAGTCTATGAAAGACTGTGTGCAGGTGTGCCAGCTGTCACCTGTGCACCTCTCTCCCCCCTTCCTCCGATTCACGGCCCGGCACATTCAGCGTGAGAAACCCTCCCTGCTAAATGAATTCATCAGCCTTCATTACGCCCCACGTTCTCAGGTAATTGGGAGTGCACAGTACATTGATGAATGATTATGGAGGAGTAGGTGCATATTCATTATCGGGCTAAAATGTTCTTACGGACCCATAATGAGCCTCCAGCAGTGGCCCGGGCCCTGGTACTACAGTACCAATGATTCAAGTGTAACCAAAGGGCTCTGCAGGACACCTACGTAGCAATAAGGACCTGTGGTGGGTAAATAATTTATTATTATTATGATTGGTTGTAAGAAGATGCATGCAAGAATGTAAGGACAGAAGCAAAATATTAAAAGTGTGTGCACTAGCGCTAGAAGATTTGTTATTAGTCTCTCTCTCTCAGGCTCTCTGGGCTGAACAGCTGTGGTTGGCTCCCTCCTCACTCATTTTCCTTCTCTATATGTCTCACTTGATGTGCCTGGCTGATAATGTCCCATATGTCCTTTGATAAATTTGGTCATTTGAAAATTATAAGGATGGGGAATGCATGGGCTTCGCAGCAGATCAGAATGACTCCAAACACACCATGACCAATACACCCATGCTCCTCTGCTGCTCAATCAAATATGTACACCTGATATTAAGATTATCAAGTTATGAAATCACAAGAAAAAACAAAATACAGCTGGCCATTATTAGGGATGTTTTTTTTCAATTTCCGAGGCTATGCTATATGTTCAAGCTAATTACGAGTCCCTCATTGCTTCAATAAACAATAAACAAAAACACTAGTCTGATCGTTTGCATGTATATGAATCAACATTTTGAATCCCTTTTGTACCAGTATTTAGTGTTGTCCTACCTCGTTTAAATCCAAAACAGATGTTAATATCAGGTATAAACATGGCAAATATCTACATCAGCAAATATCCACCAGTACATCTGTCTCAAGACATCTGGACCTCATGTAGAAACACGTGGCCTCATCCTCACCAGCAGGAAAAACGAAAACTCACCATCTCCCTCCATTACCTCCACTACAAAATAAATGGAAAATTAATTATGTTGACTGCATCTCCAGCAAAACATCCAGTATGTCATTTATTACACAGCCGCACAATGTAGTGCTGCAGCCGGGACACTCGCAATGAGAGAGAGAGAGAGAGAGAGAACATGACAAACGCGAAAGAAACCATATGCAAATGAGTGAATCTTAATTAAGGCAGCCAAATTATTGAATGCATGAATAATCTATCTGGGTCTGACACAGCCGGGCCTCATGTTCCGCACCTCACCTGACGGCACAATCACACTCAACACTTGTTTCCCTGCTCACATAATTGATTTCACATTCATAAAAACATCCAATAAAATAATTGTTGTTCTGTTGAGTTCGTTATTAACCTTTGTGCAATGTGCATCCCACTTCTGAATCCTCTTTATGCACAACATGCCCCTTCATCGGCCCTCTTTCTTCAACTCCCCATTTGCCACTCTCTTTCAGAGCAGACTCTCAAACTCTCTTCCAAATCCTAGCAAGCTGCCTACTGTCTAGCTAGTCATCCTAACTCATAGTCATATTGTTTTGAAGCACTCTTCATCAGCAGCAACTCTATACACCACATGAATAGCTTGACTTAGTGTTTGCACGGTGCTTTTATAACAGTATAAAATGCAAAAAAGAACAAAAATATAAATAATAGTAATAACTTTAATATGTGACCCTGGACCACAAAACCTGTCATAAGTGTCAATTAAATAAGCTTTCCATTGATGTATGGTTTGTTAAGATAGGACAATATTTGGCCGAGATACAATTATTTGAAAATCTGGAATCTGAGGGTGCAAAAAAATCAAAATACTGAGAAAATCGCCTTTAAAGTTGTCCAAATGAAGTTCTTAGCAATGCACATTACTAATCAAAAATTAAGTTTTAATATATTTATGGTAGGAAATTTACAAAATATCTTCATGGAACATGATCTTTATTTAATATCCTAATGATTTTTGGCATAAAAGAAAAGTCGATAATTTTGACCCATACAATGTATTTTTGGCTATTGCTACAAATATACCCCAGTGACTTAAGGTTGGTTTTGTGGTCCAGGGTCACATATTAATTATAGCTACTGCTCAAAGGTTTGGGGTCAATAAAATTATTTTTTCAAAACAATGTGTTTAAATAAGTAGGGGTGCAAACAATTGATCAAAAGTGACTGTAAAGACAACACATTTTTTACAATAATACATTTTACTGTATTTTTGATCAAATAAATGCAGCCTTTGTGAGCATAAGCTATCTTGGGTTAAGTTGTGAACTTGCCGCAAAGCATTCTGGGAGTGCATTCTCTGTGAAATGTACATATGACGCCACCTAAAAATATTTTTTTGTTAAAATTAGGTGCCCTAAGATTTTGCATTGATGACACCTTAAAAATGCCACATCTATAGGCATCTCACTAGGTTTTGGATCAGAGTATTTTTCCCTGTGAGAGGACAGAGTGTTGATCTAGCTCGCATCTCCAAGCAGTTCAAGTATTTTCCCCCATGAGGATCTGCAGAGAAAATAACCCTCTCTCGCTTGCCATCTTTCAATCTCCCCGCCAGCGCAGTTTGACTTTATTTGGCAGGGAGTGCGAACCGAGTAAACCTGATGCGATGTTAACCGCAATTTACAGATACACTCAACCTCTCCCATGACCCCTCAATTAAATTCAGCATAAAGCTAGGCAACAGCTATCTTGTCTTTGAGAACTTGGCTGACAGCAGGAGTCACTAAGGAAGTGCCGTGCCACACTGATCACAATAATTATTGATGCAAAGCAGAGAAATTCAACTTGTTTTTGGGTTAATTCTCAAAGAGTTTAGAGTACATCTGAAAGAAAGCTGTGCTGTTGTGTCAGTGCTTTAAAGATGTACGCTCTGGGAGATCTTCAGAAAAGCCAATCGAGGTCTTTGAGTTCTAGGCCGTCGCAGTTCAACAGAAATCTCACAAAATGCCCAGAGCGATATGATGGGTGTTTCATTTGGACAGTGAGAGCAGAATGGAGCCGAATCGGTCAGTGGGGAGCAGATGACGCAAAGCACCAGAATTTGTAACTGTGGTGCAATCTCAGCCACATCAAGGACAAACCCAGCAGAAAGGAGGCCCCATGGTGATACGAGTTTGAGTCTGTAGAAATCTACAGTTAGAGACTGATGGGTATGAAGGGAGTGTGCTGAAAGGTCTTGATGAAGCCACAGTGGATTTGATCCATACTTATCTCAGTGTGAGTAAAGGATGCAGCAGATGTATCAGTTGCATTCTCTAGTGATGATACATTAAAAGCTCACTGAAAAACTCTGGAGAGGTCAAACGCAGAGATTTTGGGAGAATATAAATCTGGGTCATCTTGCCCACATATATGGTACATAACTAGAGCTGTCAGTTGATTAAAAATGTGTTAGAATTAATTATCACTGTTATTATTTACTGAGAAAAGCCACCCACTTAAAGATATTATGTTACTGTGGGAGATTTAAAGTTAAATCACATTAGATTCAATTAATTTGACATCTGCATATATAGCAGCAGAAAATGTTTTCAAAAATTACAGAGAATAGAGTTGCACGATTTAAGGAAAAAATCTAATTGTAAATTTTCTGATAAAAAAATTGCAATTTAAGCCACAGGTGCTGTGTGTGTGGGGCTGCAAAATTCGACCAAAAACATGTAATTATATATCAATATAATACTACTAATAATATTACTAAATATATTATTACTTTAAATAAGAAATATTACATTGTAATATTTCACTATAAAAATTAGTATTAAAAATATTTTACAGAACAACTGTACAATTACAATACTAAAAAGTCGTGGGGAAGTCATGGCCTAATGGTTAGAGAGTCGGGCTTGTAACCTGAAGGTCACAGGTTCGATTCTCGCACCGGCAGGAATTGAAGGTGGGGATTGTGAATGAACAGCACTCTCACCACCTTTGATACCATGACTGAGGTGCCCTTGAGCAAGGCACCGAACCCCTAATTGCTCCCTGGGTGCTGGAGCAATGGTTGCCCACTGCTCCGGGTGTGTGTGTGTGCATTTGTTCACTATTCACTGCTGTGTGTGTGCACTTGGATGGGTTAAACGCAAAGCACCAATTTTGAGTATGGGTTGACAATGTGTCACGACTTTCACTTTCAATATTTATGGCTGTCCTAATTTCTTAATTTTCAAACATTACATCAAGCTTTTATTTTGGCAGAGACTGCAGGGAGCCCTTAAAGCTTCTCTTTTAGTTGACAAAAGCCAGTTTATAAGTGTTTTCATTATAATATTTCATTGAGTAAAGGAAGATGGTTGGCGCATGTTGCATTTTGAAATCCATGTTATAAGTGACACAAAATCAGAGCATATGAGTTTGTGTGGAGCAGGATTTACATTTACATTTAGTCATTTAGCAGACGCTTTTATTCAAATTGACTTACAAATGAGGACAATAGATTTACTATTTACTGTGAATTGCGCCACTCTGAGATATTGAAAACACAGAAGCTTGCATGTAAATTAACACAGTCTCATGCTTCACTCTGAAACATGCAGCATATATATATACGTGTGTTTTTTAAATAAAAAATAGAAACCTTTATGATTTGACAATCGTACTAAGCTGACTGTGATTTCAGTTTTGTTTCGATTAATCATGCCGTCTTACAATATGTTGCAATTTATTTCCCCATGTTTAAATGATATAAGATAGACATCACAGTGGAACAGAAATCAAAGTCCTGGCTGGCAGATACAGATCTCTCATAACTGTGAGGACTATGTAAGGTTTCTGTGGGATAATGTGTGAATATGTCATTCACTTTGACGTACACTTGGATGTCTAGCATGATCCTCTTGTCTTCTTCAACATGGATCCCCCAGATGCAGTCCTGACCTTTATCATAGGCCTCAGGCCAGTTAGGAGACAACACCACCCCAGCGGAATCTGTGATCTCTCCACTGCAAACCGCTGCAATGCAACCAAAGCGAGAGAAAAAAAAGAGGTCAGAAAGAAATGCAAACAAGTACAAATGTATCCAAAATGTTTTTTTTTTAAATTAAAAAAAAGAACTTTATGAACAAAATATGCACAAAAGTGTTCACAATATACAATAAATAAATAAAAATAAATAATTAAATAAATGAATAAACAAATAAAATGATTATTATCAGAGTTATTTTAGTTATTAAATAGTATGTAATTTTATTTTTATTTCATTTTATTTTTATTTCAGTTTCAGTGATTTTTTAATCTTTGTAATTTTTATTAGTTTTTTTATTTTAGATTTCTATTTAGACATTTATTTTTATTTCAATATTTAATTCTCCAACTTAAACTTTTTTCTCTGTTAGTTGTGAAGGCCTTTTTTGCAAACGAAATGAAACAAAACAAAACAACACAAAACAAAACAAACAAAAAAACAAAACAAAACAAAACAAAAAAACAAAACAAAACAAAACAAAAAACAAAACAAAACAAAACAAAACAAAACAACTATTAACCAAGATGTATCCCATTTGGCATTTTGTATCCCAATTTGTTGCATAGGTGACCCTCAGCTCTGGAACAGAGGTCAAGCTCTGGATTAATCCAACTGGAGTATAAGTGGAAAATTCTGGCCGGATTAATAAACAATTTGAGGCTTCCTGTTTTCATTTTTCCCTTTTTCACACCACTACACTGGCTTAGCTGGTTGTAAGCACATTTTCAAATGGAAAAGCTGTTGTCTTGACCCTCTGCTAGAGCCAGTACGATTAAATCCTTTCAATCCAAACTCTATTGTGAGGCTAGAGAAATGTACTTGAGCAACGGGTCAGATAAGATGGCACTGTGTGTGTGTAGGTGGGGGTGGAATCGGGGCTTTATGAGTGAGGTATTCTCTCACATTCCTCGGCTCTGTGCACCTGCTACTAGCCTCCATGGCTTAATGCTTTTAGTGCTGCTTTAGGCGTGTGACTGTGGCTAAGAGTGTCTGAAACCCATCCAGGTGACACAGGATGTAGTGGATTACATAGAAAAGGCACTAAAAGGATGTGAGGGGTTTGTACTGTACCTGCACATGATGCCTGTAGAGCTCTTCAGCAGCTAACTAATGCATATTATACACAGAAACACACAAATGTGTAGCCTACATATATATACCCTCACGTGTGAACATAGAGGAGATAATTCAAGAATCAAATGTGGTATTTATTTGCACATGCACATCGCATGTTGTGTTATTTTAGCACCTGATTCGTTAAGCAAATGAGCTAAATCAATGCATCTGGATACATGGCTAGTTATGATGCTGTTTGTCATGATTTTCTATCAACTTTGATGAACAACTGCAGCCATGAACAAGAGAAAAGAAATCTCAATAAATATTACAATAATAAAAATGAATAATAATATTGTTAGCATTGTTGTTGTTGCTTTTATTAAATGAATTAATATTTCAGTTATTAATAACAATAATATTATGAGTACATTTTTACTTTATTCAAATATTTTTTAAATAAAATTTTAGTAAATTCAACCCAGAGTGTACAAATTAGGGTCACGTGCCATTCAGAATTATATGTGAAATGAGTTTACAAACAGAATTGCAGATTCTTGTAATTCGAATTTGAATGCAATTTTAAAGGAAGAAGAATTAAAATGAGCTGAAGATAAAGACAAACATGTTGACTTGACAAAGTTTTGGGAAAAAAAGTTTAAAAGGCCATGAAGTTTGAAAGCTTATAAGCCTTAAGGACAGATTCACATTCACTCTCATGAATTGAAAAGCAGCCAAAATTCAATTCTGAATTTGGCCCAACCCTGGCACACATGCATATGCAAACATTCCCACGCACCTCTGCAGGCGGGCTCAGTCTCATTCCATTGAGGGTTGCTGGGATCCATGCACTCGATGATAACAGAGCCCTGCTCCAGGGTGTATCCTGGGTCACAGGTGAACTCCACGACCGTGCCCACAGCGTAGCTGCTGTCAGTGGTGGTGAAGTTGCCGTACTTGACGAATGGCTCGTAGCAGTGCCCTGCTGCGAAAGCTGAGAGGACACACCATAAATCACCTGCTCCAAGATGCACATCACAGTCCAAACACTATCACCAAGCATCTGATTTCAGAAGAGCTTAAAACACACAGACAACCAGTCGGCTTGGCTCAGCCTTTAACCGCTTCACAAAATAATTTCGTCCGAAAGGCCGAGGACAACGCGGAATCTGAATTCATAAGCGTTTTAGGATGGCAGTCTAAAAGAATTTGTCTGCTAAAGCAATGTGCAGCGTTTTACTTTCCCACCAATCATAATCTTCCTGGACGCAAACCCAAGGTTTTGGGTTGCCCTTGGAAGGAGATTGTTAGTTAATCATCCTTAGCCAGACTTGCAAGGCCACTTACGGGCATAAAAGGAAGCGAGACGGCCCGACAACGTGAATAAATGTGAAATGTGAATGAACAAACTCACTCAGGGAAACAACAAACCGTCACGCCTGGCTGAACCGTTATTGGTTGTTGTGCTCGTCTGAGAATGTAGAATAGAGATTAGAGCGAGAGGAGGAGACTTAAGATGAGGATGTTCAGACTATGGATAAACAGTGGCTTTGATATCCCTCCGGGTCCGGCCTCATTCAAGCGTGAGCTAGATTAGACTACCCACATTCAGCTTTATGTTCAGCCTCGCTCTCTGTTTAATAAACACAGGCGATTCTGCCAATTACAGCAAACTGTTTTCACCCCCTTCCCCAGACACATTTGCATTATTCATCTTTGGCTTCATCTGGCTCCGTTCTCTAAAAGAAGTAGAAATGATTCATTTTAATCATAAGTTGATTCTTGCTCTCTTATAAACACAGAAACAGTCATTATATAAGATGGTATCAACATAAAAGTCAGATTTATATGGAAATAAGAGTAATATGTTCCAGACGGTGCATAATTTATGTGCATTTTATGTTATTGCTATGAGTGAAGTCCCAATAGGAAGGAATAAACGTAGATGAAATCTCTTTACTGTCTCGTTATTTCTCCCAGGCAGCAATTAGATTAAATGGTAAGAAAGACTTTTCTCTTGAGAAATGAGAGTTTTCAAAGAGATCTCCAACAATATCTCAAACTTTTGTTCAATGTTCAAAGACACAAAAGTTGTGTGATTAAATATAAAGTCAAACATTTCTCATCTAATACCTTCAAAACTAAATTACAATAGGGACACTTCTAAAACAAAGAAAACATGACTATACTAATGCCAAAGCATTGAATTTTGATTGACTGGATGTAATTATTTACTCTGTTTTCTGAATCTCAGCATAAATTAGCTAAAAAAATGTTTGTCACAGGACAGATAACAGTCAAAGTGGCCCAATTTCAATTTTAACTCAATTGTGACAAAATTCAGATATACTATGTTTTACCTTATCATGATGGTATGCTATCCAAACAACATTACAGTTTTGTACTTTTACTATATCTCAGAAAATGTTGATTCTTAAATGAAACATAAAGCAGAGCTGCATTAAGTCTCTAGATGAATGAAATATGAAGGTATGAATACACTTTTAAAATAACAGTTTTTCAAAAGAAATGAAGACTTTTAATCAGCAAGGATACATTACATTGACCAAAAGTGAAAAAAAATGTATGTTACAAAATATTTCTATTTCAAATAAATACTGCTTTTATGAACTTTCTATTCATCAAAGAAATCCTGAAAATTGTACCGCAAATCACATATAAGAATGTTTTCTAAAAAAGATCATGTGGCACTGAAGACTAGAGTAAAGTTCAGCTTTGCATCACAGGAATAAATTACATATATATATATATATATATATATATATATATATATATATATATATATAACATTTGATCAGTAGCATTTAAAGTGTGAAAGAGAAACTTTAGCTATAAAAGTTTTTCTGAGCCAAACTGACTGTCATAGAAAACATGGTCATTACACTAAAAGAGAAATTAATCTCTAAAAATTATGGTAATGCTCTGAAAATCATTTATTTCTGCAAATATGTACAACTATTCCAAACTATTCCATTCAACTGCAATTACTACATAGATTTACATGATTATGGTTTAAAAGGCCTTCAGGGGACTGAGTATTCCGCATGTGGCCTCTCAAAAACCACAGAGTTCCAGATCAGTGCTTTTACTAGTCTATTGAAATTGATAAAAACAGATCCATTTTGTTTATGATGGCAGAAAAAGGAGAATGGCACTTCAATCAGAAAGACTATTAAAACCTGAGCAGCCTGGCTGGTGTGAAATTCAGAGAGGCGTCTGGAGCGTGAGAAGACAAGCAGAATTGTTACAGGTTGCCGTGAAGGCACATTAGTATATTGTAGATAGCATAATCGGATTGTGGCATGGTAAATGAGATTAGATTGATCTCGCCGGATAATGACTGTGAGGTCCTGAGATGTGCCTGACATCCCTGTGAGCAAATGCAACTGCACATGTTCGACTGACCTGTCAGAGGGAAAAGGAATGCAATTTCTGTAAAAAAAAAAAAAAAGGCTCTGAGTTTCCAGTTAAAACTCATTTTAATGACCTTGTCGGGTTGCATTTGCCCGCTTCATTCGATTTCCATTTGATTTAATCTGAATAAATCTCATTTGAGCCAGGAATCTAAAGAGTGTTTAGCAAGGCACATGGGAGAACAGATCTTTGGTGTGAATCGAAGCAACAAGGGGAATGTGCCGGAAGGTACGCTCTTTGTCTCCATCACAGCCCTCAGGCTCTGTAAAGGACACGTGTTCTTCAAACAACGTTTGAACTTGGTAACCGTCGCCGTGTACGCCCCAGCTCAGAGACAAACCAGCGGATGATGGATTAGAAAATATGCTGGCTGCTATCAAGTCCTCATTATTACGATATCCTGTTAAGCTGGAATCCAACTATTTTCTCAATCACTTTCAAAAATACCTTTTGGACATGCTGTGTGTGTTTTAAAGGGATAGTTCACCCAAAAATTAAAATTCTGTCATTAATTACTCACTCTCATGTTGTTCCAAACCTGAAAGATCTTCTTTCATCTTAGGAACACAAACGAAGATATTTTTGATGAGAACTCAGAGAGCTTTCTGACCCTGCATAGACAGCAACGCAACTGACACATTCAAGGCCCAGAAAGGTAGTAAGGACATTGTTATAATAGTCCACGTGACATCAATGGTTCAACCTTAATTTTATGAAGAATTTTATTTCTTCTCTTCCATGTTAGTCTTCGATGCGTATTCACACGTTGTGGTAATCTTGTGAACACGAAGAGAAATAATTGTTGAATAAAGTCATTTTTTAAACATTATACAGAAAGCTCTCGGATTTCATAAAAAATATCTTAATTTGTGTTCTGAATTAAGAGGAACAAAGGTTTTATGGGTTTGGAATGACACAAGGATGAGTAATTAATGACAGAATGTAAATTTTTGGGTGAACTATCCCTTTAACTCTTACGAACGTGTGTGTGTTTTTGTCTCAAGTCTTATGAACTAGTCAGTGGAGGAGATTTATTTGCTAAATATTTCCTAAAAAAGCTCTTCTGACACACATGGCATTGTCATCATGGCAAAAATGGCACTTATGACCGAGAACTGTTTTGTTTGAATACTTGTAATGCAGATGTAAACAAATATATCAATGTGACTGCAACATTTAGGGTTCATATAAACAGAAACGTATTGGATTGTATTCATTCTGACCGCTGAAAATTAGTTGTAAATTCTTGTTGGTCCATACCTTCATATCTGATGGCGACTCCCGTGTTGGTGCCGAAACCATCCGTCGTAAACTCCACAAAGAGATGTCTGGCGGAACTAACGATTCCCTCGTTAGGAAGGTATTCCACCTCGTACGAGTCGTACAAAATCGGCGAATCAATGTGGTTGCCGTTTTTAATCAGAAACCTGCAGACATAAACAGAACAGAAGGGTTTAGTTCGGTTCAAAACAAGGAATCTCTCAACAGTATCTGTTTGGCACCAGATGTAACGTTCCCCCGATTTCTAGTACTGTCTTTTGGCAGTTTGCATAATAATCGCCTGATATGATTTTGAATAGCTGAGCAGCAAGTGACCTCATTAAAAGTCCATTTGTTAGCAAAGCCTGCAGAAAAAGTGGATACCGCTAATAAAAATAACTTAATCCTCCTCCTGAGGCCCCGGAGTGGGCTCTAATCGCTCTCTCCGTGACTGCACGAGGGGATTTGATTATTCTAAATTATTTTAAAGGAGAGCAAGTGTCTGATCTCAGAAACTTTCATCCACTTTCACTCACGCACTCGCAGCTGTTCCTATCATGCCTCGCTCTCGCAGTAGCAGATAATGCCCTGAAGAGCAGCGCCACATTTGGAGTGTGATGGCACTGTGAAGAGACACTCGGAGCTTCTCCAACTGTCTCTTTGAACATCAGATGACTAATTAGTGTATAACAGCCGAGCACTGAGTGAGTTGACTGGGACGGACCTGTCATCGTCTTCCGCGAGGGCCACCTTCTCAAAGTGCACATGCAGCCGTTGACCCTCTGGGGCCTCCAGCACCCAGTGGCAGGTCAGGTTGTTGCTGTAGTTGCCAGGGAAACCAGGGGACACAATGCGGCCAAGAGTCGCGTTCTTCACCATTCCACCGCAGGCCACTGTACAAGGTACAAATGGAAGGAGACAGATGACATTGAGAAGAAAAAAAGAGACCTAGAGGTCGAGGAAGCCCTAAGAGCGAACTTTGAGCTGTGGATAACAAAGCTTTTTCATAGTGCATGACTGTAATGACTAGACCTCAACAGTGTGACAATAATAGTAAAATGGCATAATATGTGAGGGAACAAAGTTTTTACACATCAAAAAAACTTTGAGAAAATCCCTTACCTTCTGTATAGTAGGTGTAAACCAGTATATGAAATGAGTAGCATTTCATAGCATTTCGTAGTCTGAATTCATAGTATTCATAAAACAGGCGAAATATATCCGGACATTTTTCATCCCATAAGGCCATGGGAGAACAGTTTGGAATGACAGTAAAACAACATTAATGATGCTGTAAGTCATATGACAATAAAAAATTATGTTTTGAAGTTGTAAATTATTTGAGATTATTGGAGCGTGTTTTACAAGTAAAAAAACTATTTGTTTTTCTACTTTCAAATTTCACATTTAATTCAGTTTTTGTTTTTTAAAGTTTTGAATAAACGTTTTTTAACAGTTGCAACGTTCATTCAGTATACGATTCCGGACACACCTAGTGTTTAGAAGTATGAAAAATCTAGTTTAAAACATGTGCCAAGATCTTAAAAAATGCACTTTGCATTCATGCTGGTTTCATATAGAAAAACTTTTATACAATTTTCAACAAGTAAAAATGTCATATATTAAGTAAAAAATATTAACATATTTTCCTTACACCTTGAATACATTTTAGTGTACAATTTCATTATGAATCATTATTTTTGAAGTTTGATTTTAAGTCTGATTAAGTGTCAATTTTGTTTTTAAGTTTTAGTACATAAAATATTAATGGAATAATAATATATTTATAAAATAATATAAAATATTAAGCATTAAAAATAAATATTAGGTAAATATTAGCTAAACTAATTATATTAATTATAAAAATAAAAATATTATGAATTATTAATTTTAAAATAATTTTACACCTTGAACTAACTTTGCCTTATCGTAAAAAGTTCAAATTAGCTGTTATTTTAAGAGACTTACTGACCTTGAGGGTCTTACAGTCATGAGGGTCTGCAGGGGTCTTCTCTATGATATCATTTCCTGTTTTATATTTTTTTCTGTATGTTCGTCATAACACAAGGCTTTAAAAATTAAGTAAAATAATAAAGCAGGAAAGCAGTCTTATTTTAAAAAAAATAATACAGTTTTTCTCGATTGCTTAAACACATTTCTTGAAATTATGCCTCTTTTTTGCGAAACTCTAAACACAAATCCATAACTTCTAACTCAATTCCCCAAACTTCCTATACTCAGGTCAAAATGAAACTCTCCACTCAAAACAACTCAATTTTGCTGAAAAATCAAACTTTGCTCTCAGACATGACACACAAACCCTCAAGAACACACACACTACAACACAGTCTTACAAACTGATGAGATAAATTCAAAACAATACTATAAAAACCCGTAATAAGGTACTCCGCAAATGTTTTATACCTTAATTTAATGTACTTTAGAGTACAGTACAATACAGCAAACAACAACAAAAATAATTATTCTGCCCCAGCATCCAGTCTTTGGTCTGGGAGAGGCCAAAGAACCTCTTCAACATCACAGGCTATATTGGCCCTGGCTAGGCAGCGGGGGTAAAATCCTCTCGCATGCCTGATCCAACCCTGGCATGCATCAACTAAAATATATAAGACTGCTTGTCTTCTTGCCCTTGCCCTTCCAGTTCCTCTTGCTCTTCCATGTTTTTGTCCTCCTCCTTCTCTTTCTCCTCCTCATCTTCCTCTTTCAAAGTACAAATTTACACATTACTTTATGTGGGATATTGATTGAAAAAGACTGGATATGATTCACAGTTACACTTTTACTTGTGGTCTGACCAAAAAAACACACATTACAACGTCATTGTGAAATAGTAAAGAAAAAGAAATATGGGCACAAAGGCAAAAATAAAAATGAGAAAGTCCACTGTCAAAATTTGTAACTTGTGTTGTCCTCTGTCTATATATGCTTTCCAATTGAAGGTTCATGAGATGTACCTTTGAGCTATTTCAGAGAACTGATCTGTCATTGGTTGATCTATATTCTCTTCATTAGTGAAAGTCAAGATTCACTTGAACAATTCATGGCAAAATTATAAAAAGTCTAACAGAAATGTACAGAAAATATGCTTGACAGTTTATGACAACTAGATCAACCATTTTGCATTTACTGTAATGACTTATACGATGAGCTAATGACTTGAGGCTTTGGGGGTAAGACTATAGCACAGAGAACTATATAATACATTTTGAGCAACACTAGTAACTGATTATGTAGGAAACCAAAGACAAATGTACATAATCAGTTGCATGAATGTACCAAAGCAATCGCAATTTTATCAAAAGAATGAGAAACTTTTTATGATGAGCAAAAGTGACTAGATGATGTGGAGGTTGAACAAGTAGTTTTGGGAATTTCATTTCTTATCTGAGAAATGGACCAAAGCCACTGAGAAAAACTGTAAGCTGACTTTGGCTCTTTTATCTCCATCGAAGGTTCTGACGGGCGTGTGATAAATTTTGACTCCTAGTGTTTCCACTTGGGTAATTGTGTGCTAATTGAGCTCAAACTTTGCTGACTTGAGTGAACAATATTGAATGCTAGTGCTTTATAAATTACCACATGGTGTTAGCACTGAGAAATGTAGGGATTTGTGTGTAGAGTTTTGCAGTAACAGTTCACCAAATTTAACTCATGTGTCAAAGCAGGGAATAGTGTTTATAGTTTAGGGAAATGGGTGTGCTTTTTGAAAAATGGTGTTATGGTTTTGAAATTTTAGTTCAAAAGCCTGGTTATAGTGTTTAGCAATCGAGAAAAACCGTAATAAAAAATTAAATAAATAAATATGACTTCTTTTAAAGTATTTCAGGTGTTTTCCATCACTGTGATATCAGGATAGTTGTGTCACCCTAAAACCTAAGCCCACAAAAATGCATTTTAATTCAGAAGTTAAAAACATGCTCATCATAAAATTGGTGCGTTTGAGTCAGATTGTGTATGAATTGCCTTGTCAGTGTATTTTTGAATAAATTAATAGATGCAGACAAAAATGGCCTCGTTATTGACTCAAGAACCTTTAGACCACAACGATTTAAAGAGAAAAGGACAGCAATAACAAATAGTTTTTCTTAGAGGCAATGAAAAGAGAGAGAGCTTGGAGGAGGAGGATACCTTCTGAGCTTGACGGCTGAAGGTTAGTCAGGCGGACAGAACATAATTAAAGTGGACCCAAAGCCCTGCTCCCTGGCAGCCTGCCCATGCTGATCAGTAATCAGACTCTGACAGTCTGGCCCGGCCCTGCATCAGCATGGCAGGGGCACACTTCTAAAATGGCACGTTTATGCTATTTCACTCCGAAATAATGGCGAGACTGAGAAACCCCAAGTCCTGTAGGCCATGTCTGGCAGCCGCAGGCTAACTAAACCACCTCACGACGCACGCTACAGCCGTGCCTCCGAAGCACTAAATGAGATCCTTCATCAAAACAGCCCTCCTTTAGGGAGCCCAGCCTTGTTTGCAATCGGAGATGTTGTTCTGTTTGTCATGCAAGAGGGAAGAGTTCTCCAGCTCTGGGATTCAGCTCTCTGAAGAGATCGAGGCGCAAAAAGTCCTTATTTATGCAGAAGAGGCCGGCCTGTCAATCACTCTGTCACACCAGGCTGCCTTGAGGGGTTACGGTTGTTAATATTCACTGCCTTGTAGCACAAACACTTCTGTTACCAACATACCAGCCAAAATCAATGATCAAGCTCCAATTAACTTAAAAGGAGGAGGGAGCAACCACACCGGGAGTTTCTCCCCTGTCAAGTTAAATCACACCTGTGTGGACTAAATATTTACACAGGCATGAGGTTTGTTTTTGAGCCCAAAGTATAGGGGCTGCGTCTAAATGACACGATGACTTGTGGGTGTATGTTTATGGTGAGACGGAGAAAAAAAACGAAGGATAATTGCTAGTGAGCGAGTCCAGGGCGGCTTCACAATGATGCAAATCAGCAAGTGTGAGGAGGCTGTGTTTATGATTGGCAGGCAAAACCAAACATTTTCTGCACCTTGCGTCTATATGCAAATGAAATAAGGTTCATTAAAAGCAGAAGCTACTATTTCATAGATTTTTCTGTACTTGTTAAGATAGCAGTAGTGCTTACTAGTGCTACTGCTTCATAATTGAATTTCTCAGGGGCAGAGATCAAATACTGAAGATTTGGTAATTAACTGTCATTTAGCTGATGCTTTTGTTATAGTGCACTCAATACAGGGACAATCCCTTTGGAGTAACCTGCAATTAAGAGTCTAGCTGGTGAAAGGGCACATGTGACATGTTAGTTAGTCATCTGCTTCAAGTTTACCGCCACCTGGATGCAACCTGAACCTTTTATATTAGCAGCCCAGATCCATTACTATCAGGCTAAAGGAATCATTTGGGTTCAATACAAGTGAAGCTCAATGGATCGCATTTGGGGAATAATGTTAATTAGCATAGAAAATAATTTCAATGACCCCTTAAGTTAAAAAAAAGCAAAAATCTTGGTTAGAATAAGGCACTTAATGGAGGTAAATGATGCCATCATCATTCAGAGAGTTTAAAGGCAGAAATGGGAGGCTATTTTTTGTTAAAGCACTTTGATTCTTCACATTAATTATTTAGAAAATGCACAATTTGAGCTGCAAAGTTGTCTAAATTGTCATTTTACAACTACTGGTCTAGCAATTTGTCTCTAGCGTAATCCGGGTGCCTGGTAAAAACATAGTAGACGTGCTTTGATTAGTCTGTTTACGTGGCTGGTTTTAATGTTAAACGTATGCCGACTACAGGAAGGAGTCAAATTTATGTTCTCCTGCTGATTCAAGATGCTCCATCTTAAAACCAGTAAGTTGTCACTTCCTTTCTTGGTATCTTTTTGCAAACATTGTGCAAAAATTAGCAGGGATCAGAGGATTTTTTTGGCAACAATTGGATATAACTATAAGAAGACATGATTCTATCATACTAGCCTCATAATAACATATTTAAAGGGATAGTTCACCCAAAAATGAAAATTCTGCCATTAATAACCTACCCTCATGCCGTTCCAAACCCGCAAGACCTTTGTTTATCTTCGGAACACAAATTAAGATATTTTTATGAAATCGGAGAGCTTTTTTGACCCTGCATAGACAGCAATGCAACTACCACGTTCAAGGCCCAGAAAAGTATTAAGTACATCATTAAAATAGTCCATGTGACATCGGTGTTTCAACTTTAATTTTTATGCATTAAGTCGTTATTTTTGTTTTCTTTGCACATAAAAAGTATTCTCGTAGCTTCATAAAATTACAGTTGACCCACTGATGTCACATAGACTATTTTAATGATGTACTTACTACCTTTCTAAGCCTTGAACGTGGTAGTTGCATTGCTGTGCGTAGCTTTGTTGAATTGCTACCCAGCTATGCAGGGTCAGAAAGCTCTCGGATTTCATTTGGAATTTGTGTTCCGAAGATGAATGAAGGTCTTACAGGTTTGGAACGACATGAGGGTGAGTAGTTAATGACAGAATTTTCATTTTGGAGTGAACTATCCTATGTAAATGACTAATACGTAAGTATTGTGGCAATGAACAGAGATTTGCAAGGTTTATTGTTTGGTGCTGTTTACTTTTAGTAAGTGCCTTAATATAAAAACTATTTTTTAGGGTTTTTTTAATGAATGCATGAGTATATATAAGATATCTGGGACTCACCAAGACAGCGTGGCACTTTGCCACTCCAGTAGGGTGTTGTAGCATTGCGGCACGTGAGGGTGGAGGGACCCTGGAGTTGGTATCCATTGAAGCAGTAGAAATAGGCCTCTCCCCCTGCATGGAGGCTGGTGACAGACACGTCCCCATATGCTGGTCTATCAGGGAAGTTGCAACTCAACACAAATGCTGTAATGGAGAGAAAAAGAATAACTGATTAGGCAAATGATTAAAACTGCAGCACGCCACACCACACTTATTTAAACGAATGTCTGAAGCTGTTCTAAAACTATCATTAGACTGAGACTAAGGTCTGTGGGGAGTATGAATATTGCATTACAGTGACTCCCACTTATTTCAAGAAGACTTATTATCTTAACAAACTCCATCTGTCTTTCTTTCTCTCAGTTTAATATGGTCTCCGAGGGTCTGTCCCCAATGCATGTCCTCTCTCCACGTCCTCCGACCTTTTCTGTGTGAAAGGGACATCTCGAAGATGACAAATAAACCCGAACCCTGAACATTGTCTGTTTTCACAGCCAGAATGGGCCTGCTGGGATGCGTAGAGGCAATCATTAGCTGCCTAAGATGATAGATTAGACTCACATTTGGTCTAATGGTCGCAATAGAGCAATACCTTCTCTACCTCTGAGACTAGCGCAGATTCTTCATCATTTTTAACTGGACACTCTTTCCATTTTGACCAAGTCTGGTCCACATTGCAACTACTTCTGGCTCACTTAGACAAGCTGTCTGAATTAGACCATCTAATGACATACAAAATGACCAATGACAACTCAATGACATGTTTCATTTTGTTTCTATGTGTCATTTTTTTTTTTAAATAAATGATGCTCCAATAATAAATCTCCATTGATAATATTAGTCACAAGTCTGGTCCAAATAAAACTCACCCAAATGGCCTCTTACATAAGCTTTGGTCTTCTGGATAGGGCTATGAAGTGAGGCTTTATTGACCATTGTCTTGCGTGGCTCTCGGCACTAAACCAGACTGTCAATACTTTCTCAAGCAATGTCCACAAAAGCCTTTTCACCATTTATCGCTGCTGGCTTGCGAGTCTTCTTTCACCCTTTCAAAACGCCTGAAGAAGGGTCTTGGACCGAAGCACTACTATTTAATAAACATCTGCAAGCTACAACAGTGCAGGAATTTTCAATTTTGCCTTCTTCCTATGAAAATCAACAAGCCCCGACGCAGTGAATACTAAAGACATAAAAGACAGATATTTTTTCTTTGAAATGAAAGAGGTCAAAATTCAAGGCCAGAGTGAATTCAATTGCGAGTCATGTACAGAACGGTGTCTGCATACGAAGGAGGCTTTGATAAGCAAGTGACCGTCTTTTCCTTCATCACAGAAGCTCTGCACAGCTTCCGCAGGAGTCCTCGCAAGGCGGTAAATCCAGGTTAGACCGCAAGTGCCCATCGAGCTAAGAACTGCTTTCCCAACACCATTTTTTCATCTCCTCCTACCCATCCTCCTTGGAGAATGTTTTTGCAATTTATGACAGAAATTTCAGGGCTCATTTCTTTCTGTCTCAATGTGGCTGTGGCAGCCGTATTGTTAGCTGTTGAAATTCAGAGCGGTGTGTGGGTGTTGATTTTGTCACCAATGACAAGACTGAGCCCGAGGCCAGAAAATTTGCACAGAAACGATAAATTATAACCTTTGACCTGGCTTGGATCCGTGTCATATCTGCTCTAAAATTCTTTAGCCGACAGCAACAGGCTGAGCACGAATTACAGTATTTCCTGCGCTAAGGGGAGAATTCATTAAACAACTGCACGAACCAATATCAGGGGGCTGTTCCATAAAACAAGTTTACCAAACAAGCCAGGCTTATTTCAGTAATTCTGACTTATTTTGAACCAAATCAACTGATAATATACTGATAAGTCAGACTAACTGAAATAAACCTGGCTTGTTTGGTAAACTTGTTTTATGAAACAGGCCCATACTAAATGATATTTGAGTTTATATCTCAAAATATAGACCTTTATTAGAATTGCAAGGTATGAGCTCAAAATTGTGAGATAAAAACTTGCAATTCTGAGTATATATCTCGCCACTGAGAGAAAAAAAAATCTGAATTTTGAGATATAAACAATGAATTGTGAGAAAACAAGTCTGAATTGTGAGAGTAAACGCTGCAAGTAACTTTTTATCCTGTGGCAGAAACAAGCTTTCATTGCATATAGATATAAAATACAAATATAAATAAAATATTTAATAAAATGAATAATGATTTTTAATAATAATAAAAACAATTTTTTTAAATGCACATCAATTTTGCATGTCTGGAAGATAACAAACAATTTTCAAGCAGCAGACTACAGAGATCTGGCATACTTTACCTACTGAATAAATATATAATAAGCCTAATTTACATAGAAATGAGGTATTTTTTGTTCAGAAATAAATTTAAATACTTGGACACAGTCCTATTTCAGTGTACTTAATGCCTGGTTAAACTGGATTGTGGGAGGCTAGTCAATAAAACAGATTTTGCAATGCAATATGGCAAAGTAAATTCTAGCCAAAGTCTTTAGAGATGACTTGACACTTCAAGCAAAGCAAGCAAAGAGCTCTCAAAGGGCTAGTCTCTAACGGCTAACATGAGGCCTTCAATTACACCTGTAAATAACAGGTAAAAATGTCAAGGTGTATTACACATGATCGAGACGTTATCCCTTCCCAAAAGAAATGTTATCTGACATTAGAGGCCACAGAAGCTGCTACGGACGAGTCAGCTCTAAAATATTACAGCAATTTTTCAGTTGTCAGGCATTAATTAAACCGTGCTATACAATGCCCTGTAGTATTGCTTTCATAGCTGAGATTATCCGTATCTGATCCTGAACCAACAGCAAAAGTGAATCACTGCCGTGTTTCATGTGAGAATCACTCTCGCTCTGGTCCCTGATCCTGTGGTGGTGTTTAGAGAGGTAGAGGGCCCTGTCAAACAGAATTAATGTTTTTGTTTAAGTTTTTTTCCCCTCTGCTGGCTCAGGTTGGATTCCTGTGTCTAAAAAAGCCACAGTTTGATAAATCACTGCAATTCTTTTTCCTCACTGAGCAGAGAGGAGCTGTGTAATGGGGTGGTGCACCTCAGCAACAATATAGGAACCAGTAAGCGAGGGTTATACAGAACTGACATCCACACCCCTGAAGAGCATTTTTTGTGCCCCACGTGATGTCGAGATTCTGCAGTACATACAGAAAAAAATCTGACACTAAGCAGAAAACTATAGTTCACTCTGCAAACTGTCACAGATGAGCACTCGCAGTCTACAAAGCTTGGTTGATTATAATGGCATTTAGTTTTGATCCATGTTGATGCTCCACTTGTTTAAGGTGTAAACACTGTGCAACTGTAGTTTGTATATGGTTGCCAAGAAATTTTGGGAAATTAATACAGAATTTAGCTGACATAGTCATATAAAAAATTAAAGAGCAGTACAAATAAATCCTTTCTAGCAGCAAGCATTAGTCCAAGCAACAAAAAAAGGTAGGCAGTAAATAATATATTAAATAATATACTAATTAATATAGATAAATATAAATATAAATAAAATTATTTTTAATTTTTAAAAAAATTAAATCAAGCAGTGTAGTCTCATTCACAAATGTCTCTATTAAATCGACTCTTTTTAACAAATCAGAAAAACAGCACGAACATCGTAGTGAAATTACTCTTTTAATGTGTTCCTTTTAAGTGAATCAAAATATACTGCATGACCAGTGTAGTCTGATTCGCAAATGACTTTTTAAAAATTGTTTGTTTTTAATGAACCAAAAACATACTGTGTGAACAGTGTAGTCTGATTCATGAAAAATGTCTGATTCACGACCAAAAGATTCTTTCAGTTGTTTGTTTTTAAATATTTTTTAACAAATCAAAAACAAACAGGGCCATTCTGATTCACAAACAAATTACTCTTTTTAAATATTTCTTTTTGGTAAACTATAAATGTGGTGAAACCGGTGCAGTAGTTATAATGTACCAACCAAGTTAGAAGGTTCCTGTATAATTTACAGCATTAGCTGACAGAACATTTCTTTGAAATGCATGCAAAATGAACATCATAAGTGAACTATGCCTAAATGAATCACAACCAAATAAGCCCTGCTCTCTGGTCTGTGATGTTTCAAAAGTTGAGCTGTAGAGGCAATTTAAAAATACCCTAATTCCAGCCCAGTGCTTGGTGTATATTTCAGCATTTGATGAGACAGTTTTGCATCCTCTCTCTCTCTCTAGCCTTAAACCAGAGCATCTACCAGTAATTATGCCCTGCTCATGAGTGCTGCATTGACTTCCACCCTCTTACACTGGTGCACATGCGTAAGAGCTCAGCGCCTGCAGCAGCGGGGCATGTGGAGAGGGTATCTGCCCCTGATGACTGTCTAATCTCGACGCTGAGAGGGGGAGCGCTCCTCTCACCGACTCAATGAGGCGGCACATGGGGGGGCCCTTCACTCCCTCAGCCATCTATTTTATTTATGGTTTATTAGCGCTGTTTCAGCACAGCGGGGCCCGTGCGCCAGCACCGCCGGGTTGTTATAGCATTATTACCCCTCTGCTTCCATTTCAATTAGACTAATACTGAGGGGGCACCGGAGGCTGGCTTTATGTGGAGCCGTCCGGTCGACACTAAATCACATGCTCGCAAGTTGTCTCGTGGCTTCATAGGCCATAAAGACTGAGTGCTGTAATGCAGCCTGAAGATGACTGTGTGGGAACTGGCATGGTGGAGATTAGCTGGCAACCGCTTAAACAGCAACAGATGCAGTGCTAATGTGCTTCATTAGGTGCCCTGGAGGAAGGCCCTTGGGTGGACGAGGTGAGGATGGGCTGATGTATGTCCGGTCACCGTGACGAACCCCATGGTTTAGTTCGCTGGTTTTACTTAAAGGGACAATTCACCCAAAAATGTATATTCTTTTATCATGATTCAGCTATTTTTGTCAATACAATGAAAGTCAGTGGGGACTAATCAACATGGGACCAAACTGACTTTAATTTTATGCAGAAAAATATATCATTGTACTAACAATATAAAAAATGCATATATTTACTTTATAAAAATCTGCTTCACAGTGAAAAGAAATGTTTACTACAACCTAAAAGTAGACATTTTTTGAATTATACTAAAACCATTACTGGTTAAACAAGCATAAACATCAATCAGACAACTAAAGGCATGTAGTAGATTGTTTCAGCAAAGGTTTGATTATGTTGATACTTAGAGTACTTAAAAATTTGTGTATAATACAATACAGTATGCTTTATAGGGTTAAGGACTTCTATTTTACATTGCACACCAGTCACAACCAACCGTTTGACTAGGAAAGCTATGAAATGTTGTGTGTCTATGTGACTGAATTACATTATAGACTACTGTATCGTTAAAGTAGTGATAGGTGAAAGAAGACCACACTGTCATCCACTTATAGGCACACACTGATAGATTTGTTTGCTCTGAATGCTTTACACGTATAAATATCTCAAACAGATTTCCATCCACACAGACCGTTTGCCCACTGGAACTCTCTGAAGGCTCTGAATATGAGTCAGGAACTTGACTTGGCGCATCTCAGGCTTCTAAACAAACATGCTCACCGCCTCTGGCTCAATGCATCTTAAGCTGTAAACACATAAAAGCCTTGAGCATATGCAATGTGCACACGAAAACTCTCGTACATTCTGAGGGCAGACCGAAGTACGGTAAAGGATGGAGAATGAAGGTTTATTCCCAACCCTGATCAATGCACTCAATGGCTATTAGGTTGCCTATGGCAACAGAAGTAGAGAATTATCACTCTATAAGCACCATACAGGATACATTGTTTACATCTCTTTAAGCAAGAAAAAAATGATTTCTTTCTTTCTTTATTTCTGGATGGATGGATGTTTACATTTTAACCATCCATCCATCCATCCATCTTCAAATGAATTAATGATAATAATAATCAAATGAATGAAGTACTTTTAATTTTATTGAATAGTATTTGTAAGTATTTAGGGATGCACCAATATTAAAATTCTTTGATATTTTTAAACATATATTAACATAATAAATTTTGTTAGTTTACACGTGTTATGGCCACTAACCAATAAATGGCCTTTATTAAAATTATATATTATTTTCATTATTTTGTCAAAATAATTAAATAAAATGATAATAATAATAAAATCAATCATTGTAAATGTTACTACCTAATTTTACACGTCATATTATAATGTACAGTAAGAAAAATGGATCTCCTTATTAAAGATTACATTTAACATTGTTAAATTATTGGTGCTTTTAAAGCAGTGTTATTTTAGTATTAAGATACTATCATAGTTTTTATTAATATTTTGAACCAGTTTTATATTTTTCTGAAACATAGTTTTTATTAAATTCTATTTAAGGTTTATTTTATTTTAATACATGGGTTAAACTACATTAAAATGAGAAATGTTATCTTGTCTAAATCTGGCTGAAATAAATTTTATTTTATTTTATTTTATTTCAGTTAATGTTTATTTAACTTTATTTCAAGTAACAAAAAATGATTTGAATAATGCTTGCATATTTTAATTGAATAATTGAACAATCCTTAATCATCAATTTGATGAATTTTACTATTAATTAAATAACATAAATCTTAAAAAGGCTCAATTTTGTTTAGTGCAACTATAATAACCGTTTAAAAAAAATAAACTTTAAGTGAACGTTAGATAATGTCAGAGGTACTCGATGTAAATGTAAAATGAGGAAATGAAAATGCACAATTCACTCTTGACCAATACTGATAAATAAAAAAATAATATGGTACAGATGTGTTGTGCATCCCAATGCGTGCATTTAGCAGAAATTCAACAGTTTCTCCTATGACATCAAGCTATAAAACCCTTTATGGTTTCGACTGGAACCTGTATTTTCAGGCGTTTAAATGCTATATAATGGATTTCATAGCTTTTACAGAGACTTTTGGATAAAGCAGGCAGAGGTGGTGCCTGCTGGGCGAATATTTGTTATCTTCAGACTGGACCCCATCTGCTGTTTGATAAGAGCACAGTGACCAGCTGTGTGTCAGGCTGCCCTGACAGCATGTCAAGAACTAGCGGAGCTGTTCCCATCCATAAGTGTCCGGGCTTCCACTCTGCCAGAGCTTGTACAGGTTCATGCTCTATACAACCACAAAAATTCACTGATAAGCAGAGCTTCATCTCCAATTCTAAGCATGAAATGCCTGTGTGTGTGTGTGTGTGTGTGTGTGTGTACAGTACATATTGTCATCTGGGAAAACATGGAAATGATGCCACTCTTGTGTCATGCAGTTCCCCCAGTATGAGTAGTACAGCAGGATGGTAGTACACTTACAGAGATGACTGTGCTATTAAATCTGCTGCATATTACATGAGCTAATAAAAAAATATATCCTCTTTCGCTTATTTATGAAGTATGGGCAGGGATTCACCGACTCCAAGCTCATCACGTCTTATTGAGGCTGATTGCATGTGAGTGGCTCAGTCCGAGAGGACACAGACGCGAGGGAAATCTCCCTCAATTTAAGACCGGCTTCTACATCACTTCTTATTAACCTGGACCATGTGGAGGGAGCAAACGGACATCATGAAGTAGATCCCCAAGAGACATACCGGGAACAACAGAGGAATCTACTCACAACATGGGCCTGTTTCACACCACAGTGTGTAAGCAGATGATCTATCTGCCTGTCTATCTATCTATCTATCTATCTATCTGTCTGTCTGTCTGTCTGTCTATCTATCTACTCAATGTATTATAATGAGTGTGTGGTGTCTATATATATATATATATATATATATACACACACACACACTGTATATGTATATACTTCAATATATACACTTATATACACACATGTACTTTTATATACACATACATACACATACATTTACAATGTGAGAAAAAATACTAAACACAATATTATAAAAACTATTTTGCAAATTTTCAAATTATTATAATTATTAAATAACTGAATTTTATTTTATCATTGAACTAAAGAGAAAATAAATTACAATATTGTATGGAAAACATTTACTTTGTATTAAGTCGACTGCATTTTTTTATATATCAAATTATTTTACATTTTTTATTACAAAGTTTTTTACATTTTAAATTAAAATTTTAGAAATTAAATTGATTTTAAATGAATGTTAAAAATAAATAAATTTAAATTTATTTGTATGTTCTCGTTTCATAATATAATAAATGTAAACCACAAGGGAGCAAAGAAAATCTTTTTTTGAAATAAATACTTTACTGCTAAACACTATTGCTGATGGTATAAACTAATTGTGATTAATCACTTGATTTCTAACAAGACTTTAGAAAGTCTAATTAAATAAGAATCTCAAATTCGGGGAAAATAACAACAACAACAACAACAACAACAACAACTATAATGATAATATTGCAATAAACATATTTAATAAAGTCAACCTTTGTAAAATCCTTTTTGTCATCAAATTTGCCACACAACCATGCACTCCTTATTTTCCACTACATGACTTTCTGTTCAATTTAAGAAGTACAGGGAGATCATAGGTGGCGGCAAACAAAAAACCAAGCGGCACGGAAGTAGAAAGTAGAGGTTTCATCAGCAAAGAAGAATCTGCCTTGTTCCCATGGAAATAAAAGCAACCTACACCTATTTTATTTGCATTGACACCTCAAGTGACAAAACACGGAGACAGTAAAAATCCTTTGCTTCATTAAACGTACATCTCAGTGTCAGACTCTCTCTTTTATGGAAGCGTTGAAGTATAATTCATGTCATCTAAATGTCTTGCTCCAGCACGCCCCCGTAACTCAGTGCCAGCACATATAATTTCATAAAAGCAAATAGACTGTCGGTGGCAGAGTGCGCTTCGTGTTCACGCTGGCATGTTTTTCATACGGCCCTACTAATGATGTGAGGGCATAGAGAGCGGTCAATAAATGACAAAACAATGGTGTGTCACAGCACGGCCGAACGGCTCAGCGGGAAACACTCATTAACTGGCCGAACCCAAGCACAACTTTGAGAGTTCAGGATCCTGCGGCCCTGCAAAACATTAAACGACTTCAAATAGTGGCGGCGGGGGAGTATAATAGCCTGTGATTTGATTGAGGTGCTCTTACTGCCATGTGCTCGCTCAATGAATCTGCCCTTCTCGCATATGCTCGACTGCTATTTGAAATAGTCTTCTGAGGAGAGCTTGTATTTCGCACTAGTGTCATTCACATAGAAAGTGTTATATTTATATTTGCATTGAATTATTTAATAGATGTGATCCCGACAGACCCGACTGTTAATCAAGCTCTGATAGGTAGACGCTCTGTATATGCAAATGACCCCATATCTCTAAGATCTTCATTTTTTTCACTGCACGGGCAATATCATTTCTCATAATTACTATGGTTCTCTTAATGAAGGCTGTTTGATAGTTAATGTGCAGATGAGCAGGTGGTCGGTGCTATCAATCAATTACACGCACGCACACGCTCCGCCCAGGCTCTAAAACAACCGCAATTTAATTCCATTTGCCGCTGTTAGATTTTACGCCATATCACGTCCATTAAATGCAAATGAAAGAGCAGCTGTCTGCTCTGTATTATAGAAAGCAGGGGAAACTTGCACAGCAATTACCTCTTAATAATTATCTGATAATTCATTACCAATAACAACCTGGAAACATATTAATTTAGTTAGGGACAATGATTTTTTTTTTTCAAAGAGAGCTCCTGCAACTTTATGATTAAGACAATGTCCTTTATTAATTTTTAATTAAAAGGATTTAATGAAATGGGCTCCTCTACCAAAGTGTTGGCAATGGTTTATAATAACATCCCTGCTGTATAATTTAGCGCTAAAGAGAAAGCCGCTCAAATTTAATGACTGGAAATACAGTGCACAGTTCCCTCAGAAATTAAATGAAAATATGCCAATAATTGACCAACAATGTTAATCTGGATATTACAGATGAAAATGTTAGTGAGAGGAACGATAAAACATGCATAGCTATATAGTCTGTAGCTATATCAATGATAATTAAATGATTTGATGGAAAAATTATGAGCAAAATAAATAAAACGAATTTTGATTCATTTTTAAACGGATTTAACTTTAAACATTAAAGACATTAAACGGATATATACTCTATTGTTTAAAAGTTTAAATGTTTTTTAATATTTCTGAAAGATGCTCACTATTAAACAAAAATACAGTAAAAAAACAGTAATATTGTGAAATATTATTACATTTTAAAAGAACAATTTTCTATTTTAATATATTTTAAAATGTAATTTATTCTTGTGATGGCAAAGCTAATTTTTCAGCAGCCATCACTCCAGTCTTCAGTGTCCCATGATCCATCAGAAATTATTCTAATATGCTGATTTGCTGCTCAAGAAACATTTCTTATTATTTTCAGTGTTGAAAACAGTCATCCTGCTTGATATATTTGTAAAAATCTGGACCATGTGAATACCATGTGGTTCTTTGATGACTTGGAAGTTCAAAAGAACAGCATTAGTTTGAAAATGCCATTATAAATGCTATTACTTCCACTTTTGATCAAATAATAATTTCTTTCTTTCAAAAAAAACTTACTGATCCCAAACTTCTGAACAGTAGTGTACACAACATAAATGTATAATCT
Organism: Tor tambroides; assembly: GCA_021397915.2. Lineage (NCBI taxonomy): Eukaryota > Metazoa > Chordata > Actinopteri > Cypriniformes > Cyprinidae > Tor > Tor tambroides. The sequence goes on from JAFVLL020007478.1 coordinate 119,348, forward strand.
AAAGTAATATATAAATGTTTGAATATTTGGCTTGATTTGCCAACTAAAATGTCATGATTTATATGCCATTTTAGAAAGACAAGAACTATAACTAAAACGAAAAACTGTGTGAAAACATGCATTTGCCCATTCTATCATTAAATTCTTAAACCAATAATATCTCTCAAAATAGTATAATTTTACAGCCTTAAAAGGGAGCATATGTTCTCCAAAGTAACAGGAAGTCTCCAGTGACAAGCATCATTTTGTCCGGAGGGGGAGTGCGCTCCTCATTATAAGTTGTACTTTCTTTCAGAGCTACATTGACAGTGCGTCTGCAGAGTGTTATTGAATCTGCAACACGAGTCCGCGGACTGTGTCCTGAGAGATTTACGAAGGATTCTGGGGGCCGCATGTGTCACACGGTGAGGCAGGGAGCCTGGAGACACTCCCAGACATCTTGACAGAATCCCAGCATCCCTTTCTCTCTCTGACAGGCCATCAGAGCACTCATGCGCTTTCAGCAAAACCCAGAGCAGCCACATCCCCCTGACTCCAATAACAGCCTTGCTCTCTCGCTGTCTGTCTGCTCACAATACAGTGATAGATTATCTACACATTGGCCGCCGCACCGAGTGACGTGAATGCATCTCTCTCAGTATGTAGGCAACAAAATTGAACAGATTTTTTCTGCTCCATTGTATTTGGGATGAGGATAGACTACAAAAGGCAGCCTTTTCATACAATAAGTAAACAACTGTGGCAGTATGATTGTTTTGTAAATAACGGCGCACGGTGATATTTGAAATCCAATGGATTATTTCAAGCTGTGGATCAATCCGTACAAAAGTGTTTCAGGGAGGCAATTACACGGAATGAAAAGTGAACTTTAGAGCAGTACATGTGCTCATTGAGATAGGATTCACATATTGAACTGGATGTCAAACTTCATTTGCAGCCGAACGGAAAGGAAACTGCCGAGAAGAGACTTTCTACCTCGAATATGAGTGTATTTAAAAATCCCTGCATGAATATATAAGAAATGAGCGAAGTTTGGAATGAAAAATGCATGAGAATGCACAACACGGCGGACAGCAGCAAGCACGAATGCGTGTGTATACTCGAATCCTCCGGCACACGAGAAAGCATGAAAGTCTTGATGTTTTCTCCCACCCACTGACATCACGCTCCATTGTTAAACCATCTGCACTGACATGCACCCTGTGTCACAGCCAATCATTAATGTAATTACTGGGGTTTTGCATCATTACTGTTATTCACGGTTGTGAAGTAGGAGGGAACAGCTTTTAGTAGAAGAAGGAAACAATGGCAGCTGTAACCCAGACAACCTCAGGAACCACACTGCTTTTAAATCGGCCTCTCAATGACTATTTTTCTGCACTTCACAGAGTGACAGACACATATGTGAGAGCTAGACTGTTCAAAATAGGTCACTGTAATGGCAGTGTGTATACTGAACAAAAAACAGCTGATTAATAGAGAACAGAAAGACTTAATATTTTAAATTGTAGATTTCCTGAAGAAAATATCAGTGGTGCTTACCAACTAACAGTGCACCGGGTGGCTGCTTACTGGCCCAAGACACAAGGGCCCACCTCTAGGACTTTATGTTATTTGCATCTTGAACGATCAGATTGTGGTCAAAGTGGTTATGCATACAGTACTTCATTTACATTTGGGCACATACAATGTCTCCATACAAAATATATATATATATATATATATATATATATATATATATATATATATATGATCTACTACTGTAATATATATACCAAGTTTAACTGAATTGAAATTTAAAAAAATTAATATAATTGTAATTTTTTAACTAAAAAGCAACATTGTCTTGACAAACTTTAAACGTAATATACAAATTGAAGTGACAGAACCATACACAGAATAATAGGATGGATGGACGGAAAGAATGAGAGAACGAAGAACAGAATGATAAACAGAACAACAGAATAAACGACAGAACAATAGAACGACAGAACAATAGATAGATAGATAGATAGATAGATCGATAGATAGATAGATAGATAGATAGATAGACAGACAGACATTACAATTCAGCTTTTATTCAACTAGATGGATTGAATAATAGAAATAACGATGGAAGGATGGATGGAAGAATGGATGGAACAATAGAATGATGGATAGAACAATGGATAGAATGATGATAGAATGACAGAACGAACAATAGAATGATAAATAGAACAACAGAATGATAGAACGATAGATAGAACAATAGATAGAACAATAGAATAATGGATAGAATGATAGATAGATGGATTGAATAATAGAAATAACGATGGATGGATGGATGGACGAATGGATAAAACAACGGATAGAATGATGATAGAACGACAGATAACGAACAATGATAAATAGAACAACAGAATGAACGACAGAATGATAGATAGAACAATAGATAGAACGATAGATATATTTCAGTTCAACTTCTATTCAACTAGATAGATTGAATGATATAAAGAACAATGGATTGATGGATGGATGTATAGATGGATAGATCGACTCCAGTTCAAGTTCCTGTGGGGTTTGACCAATTTCAAATTCCAAGTTAAGCTGAAAGGAAGCCAATCCAGCACCATACCACTGCTAGATACTGAAGATGTAACTTGGAGAATGTTTCACACACTTAATTTCAATATCTAAAGTCAATCATATTTAATAATTCCACATAATTTGGAGTGTGAGCGTGCAGCTCTGTTCTCTGAGACGTTGGCGGCACATGGCACTTTTCAGCTAATTGGCTATGAGGATTCAGCCTGTTGTTTCTCATTTCTGTCCAATAAAGCACAGAGTGTACGGCACTTCTCATGCTCGCTTTGTTACATTCAGATCATTCTTATTAGATCACTCTTCAGGCGTGAGAGTCCTTCAGATTTGATTGTAGAGGGGGCGTCTTATGTGCTCGCAGGTTTTCTTGTGTAAGTTCATTGAAGATTGATGAAGAACAAGTCCCTCAATGCTCCCCGACTCTCGAGGACATATGGACATTTGAGAGCTTTGGCCATTGAACTGGCTGGCCAGGCACGGTCAGCATTTCATTTCAACTTAAACGCTTCTAAAATGGGCTACTTTTCAGATATTAACTAACCTGAAAAGGCATGCCAACCTCATTATCTGCAGCCGTCATGGACAGAGACAAGGACACACTCTGCCAAAGGGGCTAATTAAAATCTCCTTTTATTCGTCTTCTTTGCTTGGCTAAAGCTCATGAGCTGAGCCAAGACGGTTTCTGTATGTCAAAGTCTTTTATTTGCATGTTATTTCTGACACACTCGGGGTTGCGACCGAACCGGAGAACAGAAGCCAGCCTTGGAGGAATAGCATTGAAACCGTTGAGAACTACATAGAGAAACTCATTTGTGCTTCAAACAAACATAAAAGCTGCAGGCTGGCCAGACGTTTTCAATTGAGCATAAGTAGTCGGATCACAGGACTTTTGTCTGCTTGTATTGCTCAGCGCCCGTGTACTTGACATGTGCGGCTAGACGCACAATAACATACAAGCCACCAGCTATTTCTTTATCAATTGAATTTACCTTTAGACAGAAATCTTTGTGGACAGCCTAGTCTCATGATACTGGATTTGCTGGATCAGAAGCAGGACTGGCTCCATCCTCTAGAGAGGGGTGGGAAGTGGGATACCGCCTTTTTAAAAGTGCCTTCTTACCTGGAACATCACAGGCTGGGCTTCCTAGCTGGGACGGAGGGCTTATAAATAAATGGATGGAAGATCTGGAGCTATGCTAACATCTGAGCGGCAGTAAGGAGTGAGTTGTCAACACACTTTCCACACACCTACACACACTAGATCTCACTCCGTCCTAATCCACCATCACCACCGGTGGAGAACAGCCTGGATGTTACCGCCGCTGTGCTGGAATAGTACGCTGTTTGAAACAGCTATTTGCTATGGTTTGCTAACAGCTGCCAAGAAGTGTTCGTGCAAGGCCGTTATCATCACAATCATCATCAAGTGGATGGGGTGTTAGTCAGCGGAAGTCAGACTCATTTACACTGTAATTCTATTGATCAGCTTCCAAAATGTCTGGCAAAGAAAGCTGTGGATGTGAAAAATGTTCCTAGAAGCATAATACATGTTTCTAGACTTATTATGTGTGATTCATTGATGCATTTTATTTCAGAGAGAAAAATGTTTGTCTTTGTAATGGTATCAAAACTAAGATTGTAATGTTCTCTGAAACAACTCTTTTTCAGTGAAAGAGGTCATGAACTGCCTTTTTTTATTATCTTGTACTGTTGCAATCTATTTCAAGAGGCGTTTATGGTTTCTTTCCACTCCTGTTAAGCAAAATTTGGGATATCACTTAAATAGTATGATTAACAGCACAAAAATGTGTGTGTATATATATATATATATATATATATATATATATATATAAAATTATATAATTTATTGTTTTTACGTGTATATTTTATATATATATATATATATATATATATATACACACGTAAAAACAATTAATTAGATAATTTTTTTAATAAGATAAAAAATATAGGGCACACTTTATTTTAAGGTCCAATTCTCGCTATTAACAAACCATTAACTATGAATTTTGCCTAAATAAACTCCTAATATGCTCTATATTAATAGTTAATAAGGCAGTTGTTACTTCTTGTTATTATGGTCACACAGAATAAGTACTAATAAACAGCCAATGTGGTAATTATAGGCATGTTAATAAGCAACTAGTTAATAGTGAGAATTGGCCCCTATACTAAAGTGTTACCAAAATATTAGTAAAAATTTGTAAATAAACATTTTAAATAAACAAATAGCTTAAAATGCTGACTTTTAATATGCAAGTATCCAAGTAAGATTTTTCAGAAAAAAATAAACATCTAATTTAATTTATAATAAATAATTTATAAATACGTTTTTATATTAGGATATTTTTTATTTTTTATTCTTTAAAATAAATAAATGCATAAACTATGATGGAAACACATTTTACTGAATAAAAAATAAATTTCTACATGTTATTTGACAGCAGTATAACACATTTTTAGGCAGCAGATTACTTTGCTGTTGCTGCTTATTTGCATAAAATTTTCTCATGTTACAGGAAATCACTGGCTCTGATTGAAAATAATTGACTTTCCATATCTTAGTAAACTATAACATGTGAACCGCCCTTTAGTTTTCAACCCCTCACTTCAACCACTGTTCTCTATTCAGGTATGTAATGGGCACTTTTTACAATCCAATCAGTTCCTAATAGATAAAATCAAGTTATTCCTTATTAAATATCATGTTTCACTCAAAAATAAGTCAAATTATCAGTGCAAAATAGGATGCAAACACCTGCTGACTTGAATACTGATAAGTTAAAAGACAAAGTGATTATATACTAAGGGTGTACAAAATTACAAAAGAACACCGAAAAAAAAGAACAATAGAGGGGGATAAAAACTCCTCAGTCATAGATCTTCCGTAGACTTGAACATGAGGGCGGTTTGGCCTTTTATTATTGGCCGTCATACACGGCAGGAGAGCACGAAAATGAATGTTGCAGAAATGAGACGGCCTCAGGCAGAGGTGAACCTGGCATAAAGGTGAAATACAGCCTGAGCCGCACATCTGCTTAAGCTGATCTGACACCTCAGCTGCCGAACGCTCTGACACCACTAAATGTCAAAGCTCTTTTACAGAAACTTTGCCTGTCTTTTAACGCAGCCGTCAAAGACACTGATCCATCCAGACGTTTATCACTGAGAAGGGCAACGTTTGCGCCAAGACGCGCAGGTTTCAGGTCTACAAATCAGACACGGACGCATGACACGACTCCCTAATCGGGTGAGAAAGGTGACATACTGTGTAGAGTGGCAGGTCACATAAAGTTGAAACGATAACGGCGCTTATAAAACCAAGAAAGGAAAGAATTACAGCTCTCTTGTTCGAATAACGCACAGTTCCCGAGAAAGCGTGCAATTCTATGGGACTCAGCGTGGTACCATCTCTTTCTGTCGACCCACCGACTCTTTAAATGTTAAAGCAATTTCCCACAGAGAAGCGGAGGAAGGAGAGTGTTTGACGGTTAATTGTCGAGCCTTTTCATTACAAAATCTCCTTTGCTCTTTTTCTTATTTCATGAATGGCCCTATTTTCATCTATCAATCTCCATGGCCTTGCTCACACCTGCGGCATTGTTCGCTCTTAAAGCCATGCTTAGAAATGACCTGACATGACTCTTCTTACTGTGTCAGTCCAGGTCTTTTTTTTTTGGACGACTCCAAGGCGTAACTCTGCGATGAGAGGGCAGGATTCATTAGCCTGTCAACCTCTCAAAAGAGGCAGCTCATTATGTGGAAATTAATTAGCCATTCTCTCAGAGACGGTGTGTCCATCCATAATCTGATCTGTCTCGTCTTGCACGCCTGTCTAATGAAAATGTTTTCACTTTTTTCGCACCAGACAAGGTGAACCTAGGGATCAAACAGAATGGAATATCAAAGCGCCATCGTCTTCCAGAACAGAAAAATTTGGGGAATTGAATGATCTATGACAGTGTATAGACACAGAAGAGTTTGAATTGTTTAATTTTGTTTTACAGCTATTCCTACTCACCTCTAACACAGTCAAGCTCACCCAGAGATCCATTAGAACTGGTTTTACTTTCATCTAGTGGTCTATAAACCACAAGGGCGGAACTGAAATAAAATCCGGATGCGGCGAGCTCCAGATCATTTGGGATTCAGGGCCTCGGCCCAATGCCGCACAGGCGGGCAGGGTCAGAAGGAAAGAGAGGTGTGTGAATGAGTCAAGGCAGGGCATGTCTAGACACATAAAACTACCACATTCCCATCTATCACACAAATCCAGTCTGTCAGCGCACGACAGCATTTACAGTGCCTCCACGAAGACCTTGCTGACAAATAAGGTCAAAGGACGACTTACACAGCGTATAAGACTGTATCATAAAATGCCTTGACTTAGACTTTACAGTCAAGCAGCAAATAATAAACTCTGACCATTTTGAGAGTACAGATCTCCCGAGGGATTTGAGAGATATTGACCCATTGCTAGTGTGACATTGCCAGTTACTACTGGCTGCCTCAAGAATAGCCCTTTAACTTTAACTAGATGTGACCTAATCAGACCTAAATGTATTTTTTTGGCAGTTTGTCTTTAAAATCAGACACAGATAACCTCATAATTGTTTTGATAATTATATTTTAATAGAAAACCTCTTTGTCAGTAAAACAGTAAGTTATCATTTGTAATTCAAATGCTGTTCTTTTGAACTTTATATTCACTGAGGAATCAGGGAAAAAAAATCTAGCACTGTTTACACAAAAATATTAAGCAGTACAACTGCTTTCAACATTGATAATAATTAGAAATGTTTCTTGAGCCCCAAATCAGCATATTAGAAGGATTTCTGAAGGATCATGTGACACTGAAGATTCCGCTTTGCCATTACAGGAATAAATTGCATATAAAATACAATAGAAAAGAGACAAATTAAATATATGAAATTGTATTGATATTTCACAATATTACGGTTTTTATTATGTTTTTGTTAAAGGGGTCATGAACTGAGAAATCAAAATTCCCTTGATCTTTTGATATATAAGAGATCATTGTACTATAAAAACATCCTGTAAGTTTCAGAACTCAAAACTTTCTCGTTAGTATAAACCATCTTATATTGAAGCCAATCTGCCAAAATGACAGGTTGTGGATTGTGGCACTTTATGACGTAATAGTGTGGCTAAACTCCGCCTCTGCAGCAGGAGAATAACGCCTGCTTCTACATCACTGCTTGTTTAGCCCCGCCCACCAATTTGTGCATGTAGTAGGTAAAAAACGAGAGAGGCAAATGCAGGTCTATGCAAAAAACAAAAGGAAGAAGTTCATTCTTTATGAAGTTCCAGATCACGTCAGGAAGAACTTGGTACTTTGTTCACTTCATTTTACCGCAGATTTGTTTACAAACAAGGCACAATTCGACGCAGGATTTTCAGAAATATTTGAAACTAAAAGACCATGCTGTACCGACTATATTGGGTCTGACAGTAATGTCACAACACACAAGTGTGAGTAACTGTTTTTATTATGTGGTCACTATTGCTTTGTTTCTTCTTACAGATCGTTTGATACAGTATGTACTGAATATTTATGCGTTTTTAACCTAAATCACAGTAGTGTCCATCAGTGAAGGATGTAGGCGGTCAAACATACACAACTGTCAGCCAATCATAGCAGTGGGCGTTTACTTCCGAGTCTACAATCCATCACGCCTATTCAAACTGAGCGTTCTGATGAGGGGGGTTAAAAACAAGACAGAAAATAGCCCATTACTTCTAAATTAGGGATGCAAGATATTATCGAACTGATATCGGAATCGGACGATAATGGCTTTAAATGTAAATATCGGCATCGGCCTGATATGAAAAAATATGCCGATATGTCTTGCCGATAAGAGGAATGGGTTAACTCACATGTGCTCAGGGTGTGCTAGTGATTAGATCATGTCAGCAGTGTGGCTCATTCTTGAAGCAAAGTTTTGTCTGAATGACGATTAGATTGACTGTTCTGGATTGCTGCATTTAATCTGTGAAAGCAGAATGACAGAATGACATGTTCGGTAATAGCAGTAATAAACAGTAATAGCACGTGCAGCGGCAGCAGCGGCAGCCTCCCCCGGGTCCTAATGCCCGTTCAGTAAGGAGTTTTAATCTGTAGGGGGCGCTGTTGGCCTAATTTTAATTAAATTAAAAGTAAAATAGCCTACACAAATAACATTTAGACTGTGTTTCTGATTAAATAAAGCAGTAATTGATGTCATAAAATAATGAGTATGTTTTTATTTAATTGCCAGAAGCTATAGCTTACATGAAAACCCCCCCACAAACATGACACTTGTAAATTAAATAATTTTATATATACTGATTTATTTATTAATGTGTAATATGTTTTATTTTTTAAACAAATCATGAGCTCTAAAAGATTTTCAGAATTTTTACAACTCTTTTGTTTTAGACCATCTACAAATGTTAAATCTTAAAATAAAATGTTAGAGTTAACACTGCATCTTTCTGGGGGGGAAATGCAACGATTGATATAGTTTATTTATAGCTATTTTCAAAGCTTCAATGTACTGTTCAAATTATGTACTGTCATTATTTTTATTTAATTCTAATAAATAAGTTCTTGTTAAAAACTAACCAAAATTAAAAATATTTTACTTATAATTTCTGCACAGGAGAGACTTGGTGTTGTTTCCAAACAAAAGGAAATATATCGGCATCGGGCAAAATGAGTTCAAATATATCGGCATATCGGATATCGGCAAAAATCCAATATTGTGCATCCCTATTCTAAATTATTATGTTTTTTATGTAAAAATCTTGACAATAAAAAAACAAAAACAAAACAAAGCAAAGGCAGTTCATGACCCCTTTAAAAAATGTATCATGAATGAGGATAAGAGACTTCTTTTAAAAACACCAAAATTTTGATCAGCAGTGTATCTGGAGAAAGACATACCTTTATTTTCTTTATGTTATTAGTAAAGTATATATGTGTTTTGCCTGATTAACACTCAAAATTAACTAATTGTTATTTCCGAAGACAAAATGCTGACATCTAATAATAACATTAGCATTGCTAATGCTATGCAATATCCATCAATAAATCAAATCTTTTTATTGAGTGATAATGAAAAAGATGTCAGCAAAAAACATGTCTAAAAAAAGATTTTGTTTCTAATATTTTGTTTACGAAAAAGGAAAAAAAAGTGTCAACCCCCCCCCAAAAAACTCAGTCACAATGAATTTACTGAAGCCTTAAATAAATAAAAAAAAATAGGATTTTCTTCAAAAAGTTACATGCCAACTGGCCAGCAATGCTTTCATTTACTCGCAAAAGTCTTTTTTACTTGCATGTGGTGCTTGATGAGTGTGAATTTTGGCTGAACGAGAGTGCAAAGAAAGTAAAAGACGAAAAAAAAAACGAGAAGTGGAGCCCTGCTTCGGCTGAGGATGTGTGTCAGTGGGTGAGAGCGTGTATCTCAGCAGGTGATCCCTTGCCCTGCAGGGTTAATCTCCTCTGGGAGGGGCGAGCGGCAGGGTGGAGGATATTACAGCAGCTTCCTCAGCCATCACCTCACACAGCAGCTCGCCATGCACGGCTAGGCTCAGCCCAGATCAGCCGACTTTATCACGGCTCAACTACACGACTGAGCTCTTACTGGGGCAGGACTGAGATCCTCAGCTCATAATACCCTGTCTAAAGCATTCGCCAAATCAGTTTACCTGCAACACATGCATATGCATACAGATGTGCTTCCTCTTCAGTGTCGTATGAGCTTGTGGCATTTGAGCAGTGGTGCGGCGAAAGGGGCGATTACCTGTTGAAAGGCCATTCAGACCCCAACAGCCTCCATTTCTAACTCCACTCCATCAGTCCTGCCTTGTTTGTGTTTAACCTTTATCCAGACGCAAAGGGGGGGCGGCGAGGGTCCTTTCATTGTGATCTGAATTATTGAGAGGTCTAAATCTTTAATGTGCGTGTCTCTGATGGAGGTTCCCATTTAGAGAATCTGTCATCCGTCAAACTGTACGGCCTGCTGAACGTTGAGACAGGACCGGTGTGTTAGAGGTATAGTAGAAAATAGCATTGCTATAGACACATGACAAGAGATCAAAGTTAAATGCACTATAAAAGAGTCTGATGTGTTTATACTCTAATGCGCACAACACAAAGCCTTGGAAAAAGCTGAAGCAATCAAATGGAGATACATGCTCATCCATGTCGAAACACAGCCAATTTTCTTTCTAGACATGCCTGACATGACCATGTTAAAAAAAAACTGATATTCCAACTAAAACATCCAGAAGTGTTATTCCACTGCGAGTAGTTTTCTGAAAGTGAGGTGAAAGGAAGCAAGGAAACTTAAATAAAGTGCAAAAATGCAAACAGAACCTGCATCTAACCTCAATGATTGCAGAAAATCAAGTGGACTATCATTTTATTTGGTAGCTCAATGAGGATCATTCTCTCTATAACCTCAATACGTTGAAGTACAAGGCCGTAGGTTTGGTTTTAACATCAGTAGGGAGATTTTAACCTCAAATTATTGAGATGCAACATGTTTTTGGAAAGAAAGTGAAACTGCCTGTTACATATCATCAGTTGTTCTTGTTTAAAAAGAATATTTGTTTAAGAATGTAAGTGTAAGTGTTCATCCACTACCATTTGTACACTGAATAAAAGAGTCCAAAATTGTATTTTTTTAATTGAAAATAAAAGTTCTTGCACAGTATCTTCATGCTGAACTTTTCAAAATCATGTCAAGCTGCAAAAATGACAGACATCCTGTCATACTACAGATTTGAGTGAAGAGATCAAAATTTCATTCATTATTATAATTATTATGAAAATAATTTGTTTAAATGCTTTATTTATTATTCTATATATTAATATTTTAATTATTACAAATATTATTAAAAGTTATACAAATTCTACATTTTAAATCTAAAAACCTTAAAATCTGCTGTATATTCATGTTATTCGAATGCACATTTGGCTTCATTGCAGTGTTGTTGTCATTAACTAAAACTATTAAAATATTTTTGGTAACTGAAATATATAGCTAAAATAAAATATAAATAAATTAAATGAAAAACTAAAACTTAAAAGACTAATAAAAAGTTAAAGTACTAAAATTACTAAAACTAAAGCTGAAATATATATATAAAGCTAATAAATGAACATATTAAAACTAAATAAAAAGAATAACAATGACACAAAGCAAAATGACTGAAACTGAAAATACAAAAATAAAATAAAAGCTAATTAAAATATTAATAAATACTAAAATAATATAAAAATAATACTAAAATATCACTACTTCATTGATATTTGACATTCATTTGGCATGCAATATCTTAACATGCTATATAAATATACATGAGATTTGGGAGTTTTGCCAAAAGGTAAAATAATTATGGTCAGGTTCTGATCACCGTCTATCTTTATAATCCGATAAAGAGCAGCACGAACATTCTGTTAAACTACTTCTTTTGTCATCTACAGAAGAAAGTCACTCACACGGGTTCAAAATGACAACAGGCTGAGTAAATATAGTAATCATATCATTTTTGTTCATCCCTAAATCTACAGCCATACTGCACCATATATTTACACTACGTCCCAATCCCTGCTTGATTCCTTTCCTTCCTTGTTTGCCATTATATCAATGTCAAGGCGAGTGTAAACCCAGTGGCAAAATTAGCTGCTCTTGCGTGTGCACATCCACCCAACATAACAGCTGGAGAACATTAAATTGAACCGGAAACAGGGGGAGCAGGGCCTTCGGAGCGAAGTAATTGGAAGTTTTGTAAAGAAACAGAGAGCTTTTATGAAATATGTGCTGTCTGGCTCCTGCAGATGATTGCTATAAGTCTAATAGAGGGAATGTACGGCTTCTTTTCTAAGAAAAGAAAGCTGAACACCACTGATTACCCCCCACACACTCTTAAAGACAGAGAGAGAGAGAGAGAGAGAGAGAGAAAGAGGGGGTGGAGTGTAAACGACTTTCTTATTCAAAAGGCATATTAAGGATGTGCAAAAAATGATATTACTCCACTGCAAACCCGCCACAGTTCATTAGCTCACAGAAACAAAAGAATTTGCCTGTATACAGTCATTTGTCATTTTATCGCCCCGCATAACAAACGAGAAAGCGGTGCTGTGCGGGGCAGGGCACATCAGCGCTCCGTAACCTTTTCTGTTGTGCCGATCTCCCCGTGATGACTCTGTTAAAAGACTATTAGCAGAGAATTATCCAAGTCATTCTCTGATGTAATTATGCGGCCTATTGACAGCAGCTGTCATTTTCAGGCTAACATGAGCATATTATGTTGACATGAGATAACAAGGAGTGTTTCCCCTTCAGTGCACAGAGAGTCTCTCCTAATAGAAAGCAATGATTGAGAGCTCCCTACTCCCAGAGTCCTAATCGTTCGTGCCAATCTAATCAGTAAGTGTACACTCATAAACAGGTTTGTCTAGAGCACTGGATCCGTGCCAGCCGGAGACACTGGCACAAAGCAGCCAATTATAGGAAGTAGATATAGAGCAGATGTTTAGAGATTGACGTGTAGGACGGCTCACCTTGGTAACGCAGCAGCAAGGAGCTGGACTGCGGCTGCCGGCTGCGGAAGTGGATGGAGATTTGGTTGCTCCAGCTGCGTACCACCAGACCTTTCAGTAAGATGGATTCGTTGGCCAGGACAGAAGGATCCCGGCCGCCCAGGTCTTCAAATCTGACCACGTCACCCTCGGCCAGGCTCACATTCATCACCTTAATGTTATGAGAGATAAGAAGAAAGAGAGCAGAGACACGGTTAAAGAACATATGAAAACTAAGTGAGCTTTGTAGCTTTTAATTTATCATAGTAATAGGTGTTTCTTCAGCTATGGGCCATGTACTGTAGACGCTTACAGGCATCACAAGAGAACTGTCATTTTTGTTTTTTTTTCCTGAAAGTCATGAATATTTCCACCAGTGTTATTTCTACTATTTCTAAATGATTTAATATCATTCTGGGATGGACATTACAGTGATGGACAAAACATTTTTGGAAAGAAAATGGTAGACTCCATTGTCTTGCTATGACTAATTCCATAGCTAGCATTTCAAATATCTAGTATTGTTAGTTAGTAGTTAGTAGTAGTAGTTAGTAAGTATAGTATTGTTAACTAATCGTCAGCCCAATCTTCATTGTCTGATAAAGAGCAACATGAACATTCTGATAAACCTCTTCTTTTTTGTTCTACTGAAGAAAGAAAGTCATGTGGGTTCAGAACGACAACAGATTGAGTAAATTATATATATATATTTTATTATAATTATATTACTATATTATTATTATTATTATTATTATTGTCCATACCCAAATTTGATGTATCTAGTGTTGCTATTGTTGACTTTTTTTTAGGGCTGCAACAACTAATCGATAAAATCGATTATTATCGATAATGAAAATAATCGACAACGATTCTCATTATCGATTAATCGGGTCTGCCCACAGTGCACGTCCAACTTCAGCTGGTCGCGTCAAATTACAGCACTGAATAACGCATTTCTACGTACAAAATGCATCTAAAAATAGTTATGGAAACAGAATGAGATGCTGCGGGAGAAGTACGTGATCCAAGCTGCCCAAAACATGAGAATTCTTTATTTTAAGCTCTAATGCTTTAGCGTAATGGTTTGCCCTGTCAGGCGCTTTGACAGATGCGTGTGCGTCCACAGCGCAAACCCTTTCAGTTTACGATCATATCCTTATCTGTAAATGTAACACATTCACGCGAGCATTTCCATTTTTGCATAAAGTTCCGTCCTGACAGTCTGTGTTAAGTTTAAATCTTTACTGAATGAGCGCCGGGCCGGCGCGGCGGGCGCGTGAACGCGCGTCAGAGAGGGAGACAATATTCAGCGCAAAAACATTCAATGTGCTGAAATATCTGTTGTTGAACGTTAAATTAAGGTTTACAAGTCAACATGTAGTGCACGTATTTTATGAGAGTAAGAACTGTAAACGGATAACCGCGTATAGTTGTCTGAATATAAATATCAGACGCTTCATAGCCGCCTTTTACAGGATAAAGAAATTACAGCACGTGACTGATCAAAAAGTGAACACGTGTTCCTGCAGAACATTACTCTTACCTGTTGGTTAACACTGAGTTTGTGTTTTTATTCTATCTTTATTATTATCTTAATTTCTGATGAAGAGATTTAAACTATAGGCCTATATACAGTGCTTAAATTTATTAAAACAAATTTATGTAAGGTTTGTGCTCTAAACTAACAGTATTGGTGTTTACTAAAATCATTTTTTAGCTATCTGTATTGATTAGTCCTCCAATTTGCGTAAGCTCTTTAGTAAGAGTAGGCTATTTCTAATGCTATAATATAATTATTGCTGTTATCTATGAAAGAGTGAAAGACCTATAAGATACCCAGTTACAGTCAAAAAGTACCTAAACAATGCCAGCAAGAATGCATGCTCTTATGAAAGGCAGGAGGACATTTTTTTATTTTTATTTTGTGAATAAATACTATTTAGTTGTTTCAGTTTGTTATTTGCCAAATAAATGACAATAACAGTTTTAGATTTAAACAATTCTTTGACAAATTCCTAAAATATTTGTGTTTTCTCTTTATTATGACAGGTGGTCTAATAAATTGTTAAGCACTGTATGTTTTCATGGCATTCAGTTGGCACGTTTGTTTGAAGAACATTGGGCAGAATGTGGAAGTGTTTTTTTGTCAATAAAATAAAAAAAGAAAATGTAGGGTTTTTTATCCGATTAATCGATTAATCGGAAAAATAATTGTCCAACTAATCGATTATCAAAATAATCGTTAGTTGCAGCCCTACTTTTTTTTTTAAATGTTGCTTTCATTAATTGAAATAAAATAAAATATAAATATGAGGTAAAAAACTTAAAAACTTCACACAAAATTGTTGCCTTGAGATGTTACCCTGGCAAATAACTGAAATAAAATGCTTCAGTTCAAATATAAAAAATTACTAAAACTAAAACTGAAATAAAAATAAAGCTACAAAAAAGCTAAAGTAAGGTACGAAAAACAAAATAGTAATACAAATAGCAAAAAAAAAACATATTTATTTCATTTTTTCTTCTCGCGTCTTATTTCATCTCATTTTATACTGTTGTCTCACTGGTACATAAGTATACTAAGTTAATAAAAATAAATACAAATTATTAGGGCCTAAACTGTTCAGTGTGGTGGAAGTGACACAACACATAAAAACTTAATTTAACGTTTTAAAAAAAAATTTAATATTAAAACTTTTATAGAATTGTAGGTTTTATATTAAAAAATATTAAAATAAAAATCTCCTGCAATGTAAAAGTGCCTCCCCCACTGTTTCAAACATGACTCATGAAATCAGAAGCACTTAAGTAATTTAATAGGGTCTTTAAATACTCGTGGTGTAGGAGTGTTTAAACGTGGAAAAGTTTGGACAATACACAAAACCAGAAGGACAGATTGATGTGTTTTGGGATATGCAGAGGTGGCAGTGGGGTGACACATTCTGCCACACTGACTGCACTCATAATGCTGTTGGCCTGTCTGTCTGCCAGGCTGCATGGTAATTGCACCACGGGCAATCTCCTGTCTGCTGAAGCCAGCATGCATATCCTCACCTGTCACTAATAGAAAGCCACAGCCGCCCATTAGTTCTCGTTCTGCCCGTCTACCACTTTAGACAATACATGCAACAACTGCATGAGCCAATATCCAATACTGCAGCGTGGGTGGAAGTCGTGACATAGAGCAAAGTAAAATAGTGGGAGTCTGAGGAATAATTACAATCACGCTGAACAAAAAAGTCAAACCTATTCAACTAGCGTGCCGTTGCGAAACTGAGCCATTGTGGCTGATCTGGGATCAGTTGGGATGTGCCCTTTGCGCTCCTCTCAGGTAATGAAAGCATCTTTAATCAGATGCAGGCAAATGAGTCTGACCTAAGGAGGGACCTTGCCTAGACGCAGACGTGACGACAGGTTAATGAGGCCTCGCACACATCGTCCTCAATCTAGACACCCGTAACTCCTCACGACAGGAAGACACCTCAAACTCTCAGCTCAAATTAATGCCACTGTCTGTAGTCTACCATCAGGAAACTTTTACAAAAAGCACAACAATTTCAATTCGTCCATGGCGAACGATGAGGATTGAATTTAAATAGGGATTGTGGAAATGCTCTTAGAGGCCCCTGAGTGCTGTGAAGGCAACAGGTGACAACCTGATGATGTGTACTACAGAATAAATTCACGCTTAATAAAGCCAGAGCTGCAATGTGCTGAAGCAGTCTATAAAACAAAAGTGCATTACAAAGTAATCACATTACACTAAAAGCCCTCGGATAATAAAATGTTTCCAGAATATTGCTCGCCATAATCCAATTTGCGTTGGCACGGGGCCCGACCGTCTACCCCACGCATGTAATCCCTCGCATAAACACGACTGTCAGTCAGATGCAGGCGCTGGCGTGTAAATGCGCAGCCGCTGTGTCATTCAGGGTCAGTTTTGATTAAAATGTTTGCCGCTTTTTACACAGAAAACAACAGACAGGTTCAGAATAAAGGTAAATTACGTCAATTATCCCAGCGCTCCCAGCCTGCCCAGAGGCCTCATATGTTATGAGCAGTGTTGGGAAGGTTACTTTGGAAATGTAATAGGTTACAGATTACAAGTTACCCTACTTAAAATGTAATAAGTAGTGTAACTTTTCAATTACTTTATTAATGTAACTGATTACATTTGATTGCTTTTTGATTACTTTTCTAAATTTCTAATGTTTTCAACTGTTAATCATTTTCAAACAGGTTAACCAGGCAGGGTTAACCTTACAGTAGTGCTCAATACTGATTACTGTCAGACTTTCGAAATTTTTCATCACTTGAATTAAGATTATAATATTTTAATTTTGTAACACAACCACTCAATGAATTTCAATGATAGAAATTCACTCATTTTTTTAATACCCCCCAAAACCTAAACAGTCTCAATTATCAAGCAATTTTGATTTTGGAGTGAATAACCAGCGCTCTCTTCCACCTTCAATACCACGACTGAGGTGAGACCCTTGAGCAAGGCACCGAAACCCCAATTGCCGAACCCCGAACCCCGGGCGCCACAGCAATATGGCTGCCCACTGCTCCGGGTGTGTGTTCACGGTGTGTGTGTGTGTGTGTGTGTGTGTGTTTACTACTGTGTGTGTGCAGTCGGATGGCTTAAATGCAGAGCACAAATTCCGAGTATGGGTCACCATATTTGGCAACACGTCACTTCACTTCACTTTCACTAAATTCATTTATGCCTGGCTGCGCAAATCATTTTACTCCAGACTGTTTTCTGAATGAGGGACAATTCAAGGCAGGTTTTGTTAAAAAGTTCAAACTCAAGGATGGATCACTTCCACAGAAGAGAGGGGCGGGGTGAGCAGTGCTCATTAGCATGAAAAGAGATATGCACCGAAACTAGTCACTGTGAATAGAGCTGTTTTGGAAAAGGTAAAAAGGGTGTTGTTTTACACGACCACTGAGACCATTTCAAGAATACCCTAAGGAATCATACCACCTTGTGGAAAATAGGCATCCGATGTCCCCTTTGAAGCACAGCCACCACAAATCAGACTTACATTAAAATCATTCTGAGGTTAAATACAGATTTAAAATCATAACAAGAAATAATTTAATAGCTATGATACTGTTTTTGAAATCAAATCTTTGCATAGCTACGACAGGAAACACTGGATCTAACAATGCCTTAGAAAAAAACAATTAATCTTAAAAAAATAAAGCATATACATAAACCCATATAGGAAATATAAGAGTTATCGGATAAGCATGTTATAAACTTCTGAAACACTGGTGTTTCATATTTTAGAGCAGTCACCGCAACTTATGAAAGAAATCAATTAAATCTGTATGTGGGAGTGTGTGTGAAAAAAATCAGATGTAATCCCCTTTGTAATCCTTAAAGGGGTGGTTGATTGCGATTTCACTTTTTTAACGTTAGTTAGTGTGTAATGTTGCTGTTTGAGCATAAACAATATCTGCAAAGTTACGAAGCTGAAAGTTCAGTGCAAAAGGAGATATTGTCTTTTAAAATTCTGGCAGTTTAATGCCTACAAAAACGACAGGTAAGGGACTACAACGAGTTACTTCCCGGGCCGGGTCAGATACGTCACGGACCCAGATAAACCCCGCCTCCGGGAACATGCAGCAAAGGGGCGAGGCCATGCTACGCTGCTTTAGAGAAGAGGAAGAGAAAACTAGGGGTGCACGTAAAAATCTATTCATATATGAATCGCGATTCTGTCTTCTGATTCTAATGGATTCACAAGTTTCAAAATCATTAAAGCAGCTGTTCTTAATACTGCATCTCTCTCTCTCCAGCTCTCTCTCGCTCTCTCTCTCTCTCATTCAGATCGTCAGATCAGCTCCAACAAACTGTTCTAATTATACACTTATTTTCACATAGCTATGAGAAGCGTTATACATGGACGCGCGTGCGGTTGCTGTGCTGTATTAAAGCTTAAATCAGGATAAATCCGTATATTAAAAGCTATCAGAAGCAGTAGCACTTACAAATAACAGCGTATCTAAAAGTATGAACCAAAAAACATACCATTAAGAACCGTGCTTGTATAGGGTTCTGCGCGATCCTCTTCACTAATATCCTCTGCGTCTCATTCGGGCTCAAATTGATAAGCAATATAGATGACGCCGCCATTGTTTGCATTAGCACCTGAGCACATGCAGCTGAGCTGAGTGGGCGGGACGTTCAGACGCACAGTAGTAGAGGCGGTTTAGCCAATCAACACACTGGATTCAGCTAGCAATCAGGAGGCCCATCACGTGTTTCTGAGGGAGGGCTTCATAGAAACCAGAAGGAAATAATCTGGGCGTTTAGCAGAGAAGGGACAGAGGTGTGGAATAGAGGTAAATTATGTGAAAAATAATGCGTTTTTCAAAAAACTAAGCATGAACATATGTTTGACTGCACCCCATAAACACAGTCAAGCCTAGAAAAAAAGCAGTCAACCACCCCTTTAACATTTTCATAAGTAACTTAATTTAATTACATATTTTTTTCTCAGTAACTATAACTGATTACAGTTACTTTTATTTTGTAATTAAATTATGTAATTCCGTTACATGTAACTAGTTACTCTCCAACACTGGTTATGAGTGAACAGGGGGAAACAGGAAGCCTGGTGTTTTTTGTCCCAATTACAAAAAAGACCCTAAAGGGACAGCACATCCAAATTTACATTTGTACAGACCACAGTCAATATTAAGATTATATTATTTGTCAGTATTATTTTCTCTTGCAATGAGAGTGCAGCATTTTAACAGAGCAGTGGAAGACAAAAATGGGATTTGAAGTACACTCAAATTAGTGTTGTCAAACAATTAATCTCGATTAATCGCATCCCAAATAAAAGTTTGTGTTTACATAATATATATGTGTGTACTGTGTATATTTATTACGGTATGTATACATAAATGCACACACATGCATGTATATTTAAGAAAAATATGTCATATTTATATATAATATATATATATATATATATATATATATATATAATATTAATTAGATATAAATATAAAAATATATATACATGTAAATATTTTTAAAATATATGCATGTATGTGTGTGCATTTATATATACATAATAAATATACACAGTACACACATTATGTAAACGCAAACTTTTATTTTGGATCTGATTAATTGCGATTAATCGTTTGACAGCACTAAATCAAACACGATAATATGTGAAAATATGCTTGAATGTGAAAATTATTTGTTGCACATAATCATAATACTACATTAAAACTGCTAAAATATCAATGCAATTCATATTACATCCAAATAATCATGCCATTAAAAAAAACTTTTTTTTGCAAATATTATAGTGTGTGTGTATACATATATATATATAGAGAGAGAGAGAGAGAGAGAGAGAGAGAGAGAGAGAGAGTAATGTTTTTGAAAGAAATGTTTAATGCTCACCAAGGCTGCATTTCTTTGATCAGAAATACAGTAAAACAATAATATTGTGAAATTGTGAATATTGATTTTATATTATGAATGTATATTATTCAAATTTAAAATAACTGTTTTCTATTTTAATATATTTTAAAATGTACTTTATTCCTGACGGTAAAGCTGAATTTTCAGCAGCCATTACATCTGTCTTCAGAAACTGTGATTTTTTTTTTTTTATTTATATATATATATATATATATATATATATATATATATATATATATATATATATATATATATATATTTTTCTGGATCATTTGATGAATAAAATGTTTGAAAGCATTTATTTAGATAAAAATGTAATTAAAAAATCATTACATTTTTTTTAAATAAACTTATTTTCTATATTTTATTTTATATTTGACAAATATAGTAAAGGTTGGTGGGAGAAACTACAGTGGAGAAAAGCATGTATCAAAATTTGTGACTGAATCAAGGCTCATACCTCACATACCTCGTAAGTTTCTGTGATTTTCTAGCACAACACCTCAGACAAGTTGTCAGGGACCAAAAGAGTGTCGCTGCATTAAAACCAGTCGCACAGCGTGGTTCTACACACCATGTGGATTAATGTAAATACAGTTGTCACTACCTGATTTTTTGGGGAATAAACTTGTATCTAGAATGCATTGTCACTCCTGTAAACAACTGAACTTAGCGTGTGGAGCGGGATTTAGGATTCAGCAGAGGAGTGACAATCGTATTTAGCTGCGGTGTGTGTACATGGCCTAAGAGAGACATACTGATACAGTCACTGTATCAGCACTCTGAGGGCAGGCGGATGGTTAATTAATCTGGAAATGCATGCTGTGTCACATTAACAGAGAATTAGCAGAAAACCCCTCCAGCTACATCTGAGTTTAAAAAAGGGCTCCTGCTCTCCAGGCTTCCTGTGCTGCACTGAATCTGATTTCTTGTTTACAGCAATAAAGAATTCAGAATAATTGAGGTGACACCTCATAAATAAACAAGCTTAATTTGCAGGTGAAATGAGTCACCTTTTCAGATCTGAGTGAGAGAAACAAAGCAAAGAAAGGGACAGAGTCAGAGCCGTGGTGTAGTGGGTCAGGAAATCTTATGGTGCTCACGGGGTTTGAATCCTGATTCTTTGCCACTGTCCTAGCAAAAAAAGGCCAAAAGCCCATATACAAACAAAACATAAAGTAAGAGATAAGATAAAGGGACAGAAAGAGTGAAGGAGAGAGGAGTGAAGTCCATGTGCTCAGCTCTTTTAGTAGGCGTGTGTCCAGCAGTGCTTCTTTAATCATCTCTGATGCCTCAAAGCTAATGAGAGCATGGGCTTTTTCTCTGTTCTTCAACACGGCCTATCTATCTGTCTCTGACACACGTGACCCCTCTCTGGTACAGTGTAAACACCTGATTTACAAATAAATACCAGAGGGATAGCAGGTCAATGACCATTCTTTGAAACAGGTGCCTTTTCCAGTCAGCCCCCTGATTTCAACTTGTCCTTGAAAAGACAATATCCTGAAAGGACAATAACGAAGGAACACAACTTTCATAATGAATAATATAGTGTAATAGGATAGACGTAATAAGATTATATGAATTATTATAAATGATAAGAATTAATTAATTCCATTGCATTATGTAGTGTAAAAATATATGTATAAATACATTTGTGATAGATTTTAAGGTTCTTCAAAATGTATTAATTATATTTACATCAATTAATAATATTTATGCTACAAAAGATTATGATTTCAAATGAATGATATTCTTCTGACCTTTACTCACTCAAAAAAATGTATCACAAATGTATTAAGCAGCACTGTTTTCTGTTTTCAACACAGAAAATAATCAAATCAGCATATTAGAATGATTTCTAAAGGATCATTTGTCACTGAAGACTGGAGTAAAAGCTGCTAAAAAAATCAGCTTTGCATCACAGGAATAAATTACATTCAAACAGAAAACAGTTATTTTAAATAGTAATAATTTTTCACAATATTTCAGCTGTATTTTTAACCAAATAAATGCAGCCTAGGTGAGCATACGGTATTTTAAAAACATTTTTAATAATTGTTCTGACCCCAAACTTTTGAACAGTAATGTATCTAGAATATAATAAAACTTGAATGATACTGGATTTTTGTTGATGTTGTCAGAAATCTGTTTAACTTGAACAAATATTGAAAGTTGCCAATAACTATTAATTATTAGTTATTTTGTAGACATAAAGAACCAGAAGTAACCCCAATACTGAAACTCTAAAACTCAACAACTGCTCAAGCTTTTCAGAGCAAAATAAAATCTACTACGCTAAACTCACTGCCACTCCCCACATCCAGGTATGCCACTACAAAAGATGCCACACTACAGATGCCAAGCTACAGCAAATGCCACAGTGAGGAATTTCTCAACTGACAGTCTCAGTACAGTGTGTGGCATTCACTTCTATGCACATCACTGCTTATGTGGGTCACACACGCCTCAAGCTCTCCCTACATGAAGGACAGCAGATGACAATACTGATCTGATATAGAGTGGTCACCAACTGCGCTCTCTCTCTCTCTCTCCCATTGCCAAGCAAGTTAGTACTACTATGAACCCATCAGAGTTTATAACAGCAGAGCTTGATGTGGATTGTTTGGATTTGATTGATGTGTTTGTGCATTCGGCGAATTCTCATGGAGCTTCTCTTTTATGCAAATCCAAGTCACGTAAAAGTCGAACAGTCCCTTGTGTCACTGTATAATAATAGAAAAAGCCCAAAAGCCCTGCTCTTTCTTTCTGTTTCTGCTGCGTTCTTCTCTCGCACTCCCATGGCTCCATTTCTCTGGGATAACAGGAAGGATGAAAATCTCCTCTAATTAGCAGGGTCCATTCCTCTGGAGCCGAGAGAGACGGGTTGGGAACGCACTTGTATTTGGGCTGCTAATTAGAGCCTGTAATTAAGAGCAAACAGGAAATGATGTAGCACTTGTACACCGGTACAGATCTGGGCCATAGGTGTGGATGAGTTGAAACGGGCAGGAGAGACACAAGGTCATCTGGAGAGATCAGGGCGCTGGTGCTATATTTAGGAGTGCCTCAAGTGTAGAAGAGGAGAGATGAAGAGACCCATCTGTGCCATCTGGAGGGGCCATACCTAGGCAATCCATCTGACAGCCGTGCGAACATTCGCAGATGGACTCCGGCTCTGACGGCTCTTATCTTGCTCACCTCTCCCCTCACACATTACCCAAAGAAGACAAGCCTTGTCCGGCATGCGGACCAATGTGCCGCGAATGATCAGATATGTCCTCCACGTGTCATTTGCGTGACCTTCCTCGCTGAAGCGGCGTATCGCCGCAGACCTGAAGCCGGTGACGAGATAAAGAGGAACCCTGAGATTAACGCTCACTGACAGGCTGAGACTTTTGTCACGCCGTACAAAGACGACACTCATTATTTTCCATTCTATTTGAGCACCTGAATAATCCACTATGAATAGGCCCTGTGAATACTGATATTCTTCACAAGATGTGAGGACAGACTGAGCACAGAAACGCTCTCATTACCTGTAGGAGAGAAATGTCACAAATGACATCTCTTTAATGTCTCAACTGTTTCTCCTAGACAGAAACAGGATTTAATAGAGAGCAAATGAGACTTGCGTAAATCTCCTGCTTCTTAAGGCCTGTTCACACCAAGGACGATAACTATAAAGATAAAGATATAATTCTAAAAATCGTTCTCAATATTAAAGAATAGCACAGTCCACACCACAGCTATAATGATAAAGGCAGAGAGAAACTATATTGTTGGAATCACTTTCAGAATGATTTTTTTCCAGCTGATGAACAATACAAATACTGACACATCAGAATCCATCTTCATATAAGGAGCACAAGAATATAAAGCAGCAGACGAGCGTGCGCTTAGAATAAACAGACAAAATCGTCCGCTGGTGTGGACGCTAATATAGTTATCGTTTTTGCTGTGAATGGGGTTTTAGAGTAAAAGACTGCAGTCACAAATGTATCTTCTCTACCATTACCGTGTCAAAAAGAGTGAATGTGGAATATGTGTATTTCAGATTAAATAATCTGTCTATAGATATGTTAACCTGTCCTTTTCTTCTGTGGAACATAAAAGAAGATATTTTGTCAATACAATTTATAGCTATGTGTGTGTTTCAAAGAAGAAAGTAAAAACTAAGGCTGTAGATATGATAACAGAATAAAATAACTGCCATTATCCTCATGATTTCTAACAAGTTTTTAATATCAAAATTGAAAAATGTTAAAATCATTGTGCTAACATATTTAAGTAATAAACTTTGTAACCTTCCTTTGTAGCCTGTCTCGGACCTAGGTTTCAAAGTCTCTGTTATAGAGTTTTAACACCAAATTCAACACCAAAAGTTAAGTTTAATATTAAAAGCCAGGCATTTCAGTTATCCATCTTCCATTATTCAATCAACCATCTTTACATATCCTTTGAAATTTTAGGAGAAACAACTGAGACAAAGTAGATTTTTAAATGTAGCACTTTAAAAAGAATTCATTAAAGTTGTGATGAAATAGAAGTTGCAACTGATTTTTTTTCTTTTTCTTCTGTATTGTGATGTAAGTGTCAAAAAAGCAAAAATTATAGGGCAGAGTTTTGTTCTATACATTAATTTTTGTGTGGATTTTGAGATGTATGGATGGATTTTTGAGATTTTGGGCATTGCACTAAAATATGGCAACAGATGAATGTGAGTTTAAGAGGGCTAAATTATTAAAGAAATCCTTAATACCTCACCAGAGAGAAGTCTGGCATTTTCAGCAGAAGATCAAGGTATTCTAAAATTACAAATTTCCAGGCCATTATATGCATGAATTACTGAATTTATCACAGTGAGATCAATAACAAGCATTTAGATACCAAGCACATTCTGACAGTCACTTTCAAAAGGCACAAAGAAAATCCACTGAAATGTGCTGCTTGCATTATTCCCAACATATCAATTAAAGATTCTTCTTGTTTCCATTAAGAAACCATTAAAATCCATATTGAACATGCAACACACATCAGTCACTCCTCTTTTGTTTATGCAATCTACAAGACAAATAGTCAGAGCGTCTCACAAAGACAAGTCAAAGCTGACATTTCACTGAAATATTGATTCTCTTTCTCCATTAGGTTTGTCTGCCTGAGCAAAAAGGGAATATTTATAATAATGAGACTAGCTAGAGCACTGTCATCTGTTCTTCTTACCAAATGTGTTGAGAAAAGCTAAATAAACTATCTGTCATTTCATTTGATTCAAGTGACCAGTTACTAGCGTGTCATGCGGTAGCAATAACGTCTATTCATGCCCATTCTTCACCCTCATTACAATTATATTTTAATAAATAAATGTTTGTTAAATAAAAACTGTATTCTGATTTTCTGTTTTATCACCAATAAGTGTCTAATACTCCTAGCTTCATTTATTGGAGAAGATGTGAGAAAGTACACAGACTTGTCCAGGCCTAACAATAGCAAACATCAGCTGTAGATAAAGCTCGCACTGAGTGCTAGATGTTTGGTCTGGGCTTCGTGACAATAACAGGAAGGACCAATAGACACATTGATGAAAAGAGTGGCGTGCATTGAAAAATACTTGGTGGGACCATTGTGATACTCTTCAGAAAAACAAAATCTAATCTCCAAACAAATTTCACATTGATCCTACGGAACAAGGTACCAATCTGGCATCACAATCTGCACTAAACTTCACTAGAATGCAATCAATCCCCTGTTGTACTTAATCCAAGAAAAGCAGTCGGCAAGCTGTGCAAATTCACCAACATCCCTCCCAAAAAAGTAATTCATAAAACAATCAATCAATAATCCCACCACAGACCAAAACCTTGCATTAAGCAAGATGATATCATAATGTACATCTTATATGGCAAATATTACACAATAATATTTTTTTTTTAAGAAATGAATACTTTCATTCAGCAAGGATGCATTAAATCAATCAAAAGTGAAAATAAATGTCTTTACATTGTTACAAAACAATCATATTTAAAGTGTTCTTTTCAACAAAGAGAAAATGTTCTCTCAGTTTCCTCAAAAATATTAAGTGGCACAACAGTTTTCAACAGATAATTAATGTTTCTTGAGCACTAAATCAGTATATTAGAACGATTTCTGAATGATCATGTGACACAGAAGGCTGAAGTAATGACTGCTGAAAATTCAGTTTTGCATCAGAGGAATAAATTACATTTTAAAATATATTAATATAGGAAAAAAAGTTATTTTAAATTGCAATAATATTTCACAATATTACCATTTTGCTGTATTTTTAATTAAATAAATGCAACATTTGCGAGAAACTTTCAAAGACAAAAAAAAAAAAATACTGACTCAAACAGTCTATTATGCATCTTTTTTTATTTCAAATTATATTATCAGCAGAGTAATTTGAGTAAGATGCTGAAAAGTGACCTAGTGCAGAATCATTTTAATTTTACACAAAGCTTTTATTTCTATTTCCTATTATCTGTGGTTTCATTCTGTTTGTTTGTATAATGCAGCATTTATTGTACCAAACTAAATTAACCTCATTTCTGCTTGTACCGTACCTTTAAAATAAATAAAATACATCAATCAGTCTAAAATTCAGTCTTTAACTGTCACTTACAAGATATTCAGTCTTCAGTATTCGGATTTATACAAACACGTAGAGCTCATCAGTCTCCATTGTATCCTTCTCCCATTGCTTTTCATTAATCAAGAGCCTAAGAGTTTCTTTTTGTAAAATGGATTGAATAATGAACCGATGTCCCATTTCTCTTTCTAGCTTTTGCGCTTCTTCCTTCTTGTCTAAATTTCCTCTCACTGAGCAATTCACAGTCTGTGGCTGAGTGAACATGCCTAGATGTGCATTTTAAAGGGTGCAGAAAATTGAGGCTGAAATCTTCCAAAAGATGACCTCTGGGAGTTCGGGGGCAGAGCGAGGCGAGGGAGGGGGAGAGCCCTCGCAACAGAATAAATCAAAGGGAGCTGAGAGGGCTGCAGAGAGCTGATAGCTGACCTGCCGAGGCCAAATCACCACAAAAAACCCCCACATACACACACATACGCAGGGACACAAACACATTCACACCTGAAAAGCTTCTAAAGTACAGCGCTGCACTCTCCACATCTAAAAACCCTGCCTCAGCCGCCCTGGACAAACTTCAAATCCCTCACAACAATAACATGCTACAAAAGAGACCTGCAAGAGAGGCTGCAGGCCTGATGATGAGTAATGGACTCCCTCATCTCACTCTTCATATTACTCTTTCTATATCACTCTCGCTCTGTCCTTCTACTTCTCACTCGCTCCATTTCTGTTTCTCTCTCTAGATTGAAGTAGCTTTATTGACGTGGTAACAAAGCATCACATTCCCAATGCATTAGTAATATTATATATACATACTCTTTCGCTTCCTCAGAGGAGAGAAAATATAAACCAAAACAAAACAAATATTGCAAAATATGAGCTCAAATAGTGTGTAAAGCTATTATTCTAAAATAACACCAGCAGATGAAGTATCTGAAGGAGGTAGTGTCTCTTTTTTATTTATAATATGTGCAAAATCTGTCTAAAAATCAGCCTAAATGAGTCAAACTGATGGAAATGGATTGACTATACTTAGACATCACCACATTCATGGAATAATGATGGCTGAATTTAAACAAATGAGAAATTAACTTGAAATAATGCTTTAAACATAACTGTTTTTAGTATAAACATTAACACAGAACAATCATACAGGACAGAAGGCTTAAACAAATAAAAAGGGCTTTGTCTCATTTCAGAAAATATTACTTCTTAATAATAATAAATAATTTTAAAACAGTTAATATTTAAACTAAATAAATATGTGTGTGCGCACACTTTTGAATGAAACTTCCAAAAATAAATAAATAATACGATTTTTAAACATTTACAACTACACTAATATTTGTGTAAATACAAACTAAGCTTTCATTTTTTTCTTTCGGATCTCATACTGTATGTAATTATATAGTTAATTAATGTAAATAGTAATTAGTAATAATATAGTAATTAATTAAATTACATATTTACCAGTATACTACTACTTGTTTAAATAACTACTAAGCTTTTATAAAACATTTTTTCCCTTTGCTTATGTCTGATCTCATACTCTATGAATGTATATAAATATATAGTAAATATTAATTTATGTACATATACACTTCTCCTAGACATAGACAAATGTATTTTGATTGCAACTTCCAAAAATAAATGAATACATAAAAAGTAAACAATTAAATTACACATTTACCAGTACACTACTATTTGTTTAAATATCTACTAAGCTTTTCTAAAGCATTTTCCCCCCTTTCATTTTTATATTAAAGCATTTTTATGAAGCTCATATCTGATCTCATATAGAGGACTAAGTGAGTAGGACCGCCAGTGGTGCCCCTTCAAAGAAAACGGTCTCTCCCTCTTTTTCTCACTCTATCCATTTTACTCCCTCCCACTGTACACCACATATTCAGTTTAACATATTGCCTATCTCTCTTGCTCTCCCTCTCACTATCCTGCATTTGGTTCTGACAGTAGGGACTTGCAGGGGGAGGCAGTGCTGTGGCCTGGTGGCACAAGGTGGAGCTGGTATGGAGCAGAGCCAGAACTCACAGCTGCTTCATGGGCTGCAGAGATTAGAGCCATTTAATGAAACCAGATCTGAGTCAGACACTGAGCTGATATGACAGACGCCCGATGTCCCCTGCCAACTCATCCCTATAAATCTATCATCAAAGAGCAGACAAGTGGGTCAGTGGAGAGCGTGACGACTGGGATGGGAAGCTGCAGTCAACCCTTCAGAGCTGGAGGCGAGATTTATGTACTTTCGTGCGACTTTGTAAACTATCAATTCTCATTTAGGCAGCACAGCAGATATAGATCTGTTATAGAAACGTCACCTTTTGCTAAGGTCGTATCTAATACCAAAGTCTATATGTATGTTTTCTAAATGTTATATTCTATATACTTTTTAAAAAATTCTGCTAATTAAAATATAGTTTAGTCTTTACTAACAGTATTGAATTCCTATGTTAACGTTATAAAGGTCATCATTTACTCACCCTGTATGAGTTTGAATGTTGTTATTCAAACAGTTATGGGTGGCCATTTATTTCCATAGTATGGAAAAAAATACTATGGAAGTCAATGGCTACCGTCAACTCTTTGGTTACAAACATTCTTCAGCATTTCTTCTTTTGTGCTCCACAGAAGAAAGAAACTCATACAAGTTTAGAATAAGAGGCGGATGAGTAAATCATGACAGAATTTTCTATAATTTTCTATAACTATCCCTTTAATTGTCTAATGTAAGAGCTTTCATTTTGAGTATTTTCCAAAAAAATACAGTTTCCTTGGCCTTGTGCCTACAACTAAATCACAACTGTGCCAACCTTCGGAAAAACAGCATGATTGAGAGTGTGACATTGCTTTTATACAACAGTTTAGTATACAAGAAATTAAATAACTTTCATTTTAGATGCAATATTCATTCCTTGTTTCCACCAGCATAAAAAGTTCCACTAAAAGGAGAAGAACGGTTGTTCAACAGCATTTACTTCCTGAATGAATCACACTGCTTAACGAATCGTCTGAGTAAATGATTCAATGATTTGTTCATAAAGACAGTCAATGAATTCAGGAACAGCATACTAGCATACTACTCTTATTATCTCTGTCATAGAAATATATGATAAACGTAGTAAGAGTAGTATGCTAATATGGTGTTCCAAATCTACTAAGTCACTTATTTTGTGTTCCTGAATGAGAATGTGCTTTTGAACAAACTGACTGAAAATAAGATTCATGACTTGCTTATAAATATAGTTACTTGTTTCCATCTTCTGGCATAATGATGTAACCTGCAGAAAGAGTTATTGAAAAATCCTCACCACTAATGAACGGAGTGAGTCTGAAGTGCACTGATTATGTTTATTCTTTCCAGAGAAATAATAATGAGATCATACCAAACTACTTTTGAATAATTAAACACTTTATTTTAGGCTCCAATTCTCACTATTAACAAACCATTAACTATGACTTTTGCCTCAATAAACCACTAATTTCCTGCTTATTAATAGTTAGTAAGGTAGTTGTTAAGTTTAGGTATTGGGTAGGATTAAGGATGTAGAATATGATCATGTAGAATATGTGCTTTATAAGTACTAATAAACAGCCAATATGTTAATATAGGCATGCTAATATGTAACTAGTTAATAGTGAGAATTGGTCCCTATACTAAAGTGTTACCGATGTGTTTTCTAGTTACTGCATGTATGAACTGCATTTTTCAAATATTTCTGAATAAATTAATAGATTATAAATGAGCTTCATGTCACTGACCCAAAAAACATTTTGCTCTCCTCCTCACCTCATTGCTCGCTACATGTGTGAAGGTTCATTAAACAATCCAATGACCCAAAAAGATTTTAAATTCATATTATTCAACATATCCATCATATAAATCACGATCAGAAGCGCAAACAGCAGCCGCTTCATTTAAACCTCCAGAACACAACAGCAATAGCTCTCTCTAACAGTTGACGTATATGATTTTAGGGTAAAGCAAAGTGGTGTCGACAGCAGCGTTCTCTCTTTGAGCGAAAATGGCACTGAAGCAGTGTCAGAAAGGATTACGCGCGGGAGAACTCGCCCTTGGTGGCCAGCGACCTTCAGGAAGGGCGGGGGGAGAGACGCGGCCTGATGTTTAGGAGAAAGACGTGCACGTAAAAGCTTTCGGGCTCAGACAGGAAAGGTGGAAGGCTGCAGCCATCGCCGTCATTCTGCGTTTTTCGCACCATCTCACAGGTGTATCTGAGGAGATAAATGTCGAGCATGGTTCACAAGCACCTTTTAGAGCTTGTCTGTGCTTTCACGTCCCCTGTGTGGTGTTATGACTGCATTATCATAATTTGATAATTGTGTTCTCTCAGCCCTTTGGAGCACTATTGCAAAGCCTTGCTAAAGCAATAGAAGTGTAATTGAAGTACAACAGAAGTGTGGCGACAGAGGACAGGCAGTGATTAAATGTGGTGAATGTAATAGTGAGTAAGAGACGGAGAGAGAAATAATGAAAAACTAAATTCTTAAAGTGACAGAAAAGAAGATTCTATCATCATTTACTCACCCTCATGACGTTCCTTCTTCCTTGGAACACAAGAACAATTTAGAAAAATTTCCTGGGTAATTTTGGGCTACAGAATTACAGCGATGTAATGGTGACTAAAGCTTTCAATCTTAAAAAATAACACAAAAGCACCATAAAAAGTATCACAAAAGTAGTTCATATGAGTCATGCACTATATTCCAAGTCAAATCACAGATTTGTGAGATGAACAGTTTAAAATATGACGTTATTCACTCATTATTTTATCAGCCAGTGAACTGGTAACCACTGCAACTGGATTGAATCAGTACTGTATGTGCTTGGAAATGACTCATCAAATTCAGTCTGATTTGTGAATCAATTCATTTAAAAGAAGCTATTCAAAAGAACTATTCATATAAAAACAGACATAGGTCAAATTGGCAATGAATAATTGTAAATTTTAATTTTTGGTTTGTTCCTCACTCAAAATCATATGAATCACTTTTATCATACTCATACTTTTACCATGCTTTTTTGTCATCATGAAGCATTTTCAGTGCACTGTCTCTTTAAGATGATTACCTACTTAGTCTCTCTGTTCTTGGCCCTGTACTTAGCTGAAGAAGCCCAGTCGGTTTGTTCTCACTTTAGAACAAACCATAGCCAGTTCTTGATGAAAAGTGTGTGGGAGAGCCGCACATGAATCACACATTTGGCTGTATTGACATTAGAAGTGTACGAACACGCTTGATTCTTCCTTATGGTCAATATGTAACCCAATATGCAAACCTTGTTCCAATGAATCATCCAACTCCATACTTCACTTTAATTTTTCATCAAAACACACCCCTTGTTATCCAGCCGTTTTGCATTTATCGACAGGTGCGGACCAATTAAATTCTTTGGGAGTCTGAGCAGGCAAATAACGCCCTTTCAATCCCATTCTCCAGCCCCGTTCCCAGTTTCAAGGCCCCCGTTTCAATTTAATGCATTTCCAATTTTAACCTCACATACGCAATCCACCAGGCCAGAAAGGTTTTAATAGGCATTAGGGAGAATTTGCTGGAAGGCAGCGCTGCTCACTACTGCCTGACTTTCATTCCATGGCCCTTTTCATTCTCCGCATGGAGGCGTACATTGAAAGAGGGTGACAATAAAATGAGCCGAACAAGATGGCTGCAGCTAAAATGTTGTTGTTTGCATGCACATTATATGTGAAGGCCCATGTCAGGGGGTACAGAATAAAAATGGTATTTTGAGTAGATGACGGAGGAATTAAAATACATAGTGAACTGATAAGGACTGTGTGGGGTGGGTGAACATCTTTTTGGATTGATACTGGAGTGTAAGACAAGAGTGACCCTTTGTAATGAGAAATCATCATTAGTCTGTCCGTCACTGTCTGTTCCCATCTATTAACAAAAAACACATCAGTAAACACGCAGGATACCATGGAAACGAGTGTGCAGGTCTAGAGTGAAACGAAAAAAAAACAAACAAAAAACAAAGCGAAAATGCAAAAAGAAGCAGAGGACATAAAAACAAAGAGAAAACAAAGAAATAAGGGCCAGAGGCCTTGCAAACAGGTATAGTTGAAAATTATAGAACAGAAATATATGTATGCATTTTTATAATATATTTTATTTTTATATTCTACACTATATTTACTCTTTATACACTAAATCTATATTATATTTTTTATATTTTATAATATATATTATCAAAAGCCTTGCAAACAGGTATAGTAGAAAATTATAGAATAGAAATATACTGTATGTACGGATTTTTATAATATATTTTATTTTTATATTCTACCCTATATATTTTATAATATATATTATGTTTGATCCATGATCCTTCAGACATCATTCTAATATGCTGATTTGGTGCTCGAGAAACATCTTATTTTTTTTTAAAAATCTTGAAAATGTTTTTGCTGCTTAATATTTTTAAGGAATCTGTGATACACTGCTATTCAAAAGTTTGGGGTAATTATGATTTAAAAAAGGAAAAAATCAATTCTTAATTCACCAAGGATGCATTAAATTGATCAAAAGTGACAGAAATCTTGTAACATCATAAATGTCTTTAGTATTTCAAATAAATGTTGTACAATTAAGTTTGAATGCTGAGGGTTTCCACAAAAACAATAAGCAGCAAAAACTCAACATCGATAATAATATTATAAATAATCATTAAGGATCATGTGAGTAATGGCTGCTAAAATTCAGCTTTTCCATTACAGGAATAAATTACATTTTAAAATATTTTCAAACAGAAAACAGTTATTTTAAATTGTAATAATATTTCACAATATTACTATTCTTACTGTATTTTGATCAGCCTTGGTGAGCATAAAAGACTTTCAAAAACATCTTACTGACTTCAAACTTTTAGCCACCAGTGTGTATAGATACAGTCATGAATATATAATGCAACTATTATAAATATATTACACATTGTCAATTTTTACATTTTAAATTTAAGGAAACCACAGCTAAATTGTCACATTTGATAAAGCAACGCATTCAGGCTTTCAAAACACCAAATCCTCACTACATTTACTGAGCACCAAGTTGCTGAGTTTCCCATCTAAAGTGCAGATAAGGCACCCTGTTTGCTGATCACACATCAGTAAGACACCACAAGAGACAAAGAAGCACGAAACCTCCGCCCAGACGCTCACTCCTCAGATATCTGTGACGGAAAAGACAGAACCAATCAGTCAGAGAGAACCGGTAGGACAGAAAAGCGCATCGTCAGGACAAACACAATTAGTCAAGAGGAGAACTGCACGGCGGTGCACTAACACTGGTTTCAAATAAGCCACGGGGCGGTGCGCCTTGGAATAAATGACGCTTGTGGGACGTTGCGCCCCATGTGATTAGGCACGGCTGACTTTCACACTCTGGATCTGTAATTAATTCCGATGGACGCTGATAAATTAACTGAGTTCCCTCACTCAGGTGCCCCTGCATTCTAATGCATGAAGCTTATTGTACAATAGATGCCCTGCATTAATCAAGGGCAATGGGAGATGACATTGGTATAAACACTCAAGGGTGTCGCATTCCTGGTATGTGATCCATGCAGTTACATGCACATTACTATCAGATTAGAATGACATGCCTCACATTCATTATTAGAGTTCATTCGGGGGGGGAAAAAATGTAATTTTACTATATAAGTAAAAAGTTTAAATGGATTCTAATCAAGTTTGTGACTTTGTTATTTTGCTATGATTATACGCTTACACAACTGAAACAAGAAGCAAGGATAAATAAAATATAGTGGAAAGCTTCTCCGGTTGGCTTGAAATCATTATCAGTGAGTAAATAAAATGTATATAAAGTGTTTAAAGAGCAAAATTGCAAATGCATCTACTCTAAATTCATTATTAGGTTTCAAACCAATTCTTTAACACTAAAAGAATAGTGGCAATCTACTGGAATATGATACTTACTAGTAGTTCTTTGGCTATGTTCAAAATACAATAGTAGCTTACTATTTATTGAATACTGTGCAGTACACACTGTATAGTACATTAAAATAATATATATTTAAAAAGCAGTCAGTAAGATATGGTGTCCAATCATTTTTTAATCATTTTCATCTATCTATCTATATTAATCTTGATTTTTGTCAGCCAAATCAAATCATTAGTCAAGAAAGAGATAGAAAAATATAAAAAAGGAAGCTCAGGCATGTTGCATAGGCGGATATACTGCAGTTTCACATCATTTCATTACATACATACAGAAAATGTCCAATTTATGCAACAGTATACATAGTATACACAGTAATGCAATTCCAAACATAGCATATAACAAATATAACAAATAACATTTGTTATTTGCAGTCACCCTAACTGTTTTGTTTGTGTTGTGTTATATAACCCTATGTTCTGAGTTTTTTGTAATACAATAATTTCAGCTGTTTCATTTTGCACATGATTTTTTTTTTTTTAAGTTTACTGTGTATTTGACACTTATTTAAATACAACAAATGTGTTCTGCAAAGTGTTTATTTAAATAAAAGTGTGTTCATTAGCACATTATTTTCTACTGTCGTATCAATAACTGAAATGAACAGTCACGAAATTTCACTAATGCTACAACTGAAATTCTGGTTTCGAAACAACCCTAACTGTAGGCCGTTTGAAATTTGGGTCATTAGTAGATAATTTGCAGTTACATTTGGGAAAACGTGAATTACTTCTTCATGGATAAGTTTTATAAATGATAGCACTCATAAAACCCTTTCAACTATATTATTGTACATTAATTCATTGTGTTCTCCTTCATGAAACAGCGAAAGGTTCCTGGTGGCTTTGAGGGGAACGGGGAAAATTAGGAGAGTGGCCTTGTTATAACCTCATTCCACAGCTAAACCACACTGTTCAAATTCAAATGAGTTTAGCACAAATCTCTCCTGGCTGGTTAAGGCCTTTACATTTACGTCTTAAATCTACAAAAGATTAAGCCACATTGAAGTATCCCCCTGAAAGGGATATGATAACTGGAAATGAGAAGAAAGGAACTCCTCTGCAAAACAACAGGACCTCATTTCTACTCATCCACACTTTTAAAAACATCAGCATTTAGTTCTGGGCACGAGCAGCGTCCTGTACAGGCAGCGCTACAAACTGTGTCAGCATAGAGGACAGGGCTCATGAAAACAAGTGACAGGCTATTAATAAAGCTTGACCATTAGCCCTCTAGTTATAAGTGAGCTGTGGAGGAGGGCAGATGAAATTGTGCTGTCTGAGGTTATTGATCCATGCTATTGAGGAGAATGATACTTCAAACACTGATGTGTGAGGTGAATTGGCTCAAAACCTCAGATGTACAGCACTGAGAGCAGCTTTGATCAGAGACCGCTGAAATAGCTCCACTCAACATCTAAAAAAGTGAATATTTAAGGATTTGCATCTTACATCTAGTGGATGAGGACCAAATTGAGAAACCAAATAAGAGACACCATGATATTCACTCTAAAGTACATTTTGGACCTAATACTGAGCGCAATTTTACCGCAATATCCATCCAGCTCCCAAAAATACCTTTGGTTCATTAGAAATATTTTAAGCAAAAGGAAACAACATCTGTTGTCAGGGAGATAAAGTCCTGCGATCATAATGAAAAATGCCTCATTAAAAGAATGGGGTTCTTAAAAAGAAAGTTATACAGCATAATCTTTTTTATTATTTCCTAATCTCTCTCTCTCTCTCTCTCTCTCTCTCTCTCTCGATAGATAGATAGATAGATAGATAGATAGATAGATAGATAGTATAAAATAACATTCACACAAAATATATACCTCAATTATAGAATCAAATTGAAACTTTTTAAATGTAAAGGTTCTTCAAACTCATATGATTCCAACACGAACAAAAAGAGCACATAAGCACATGCACTTATATTTTGAAAGGATTTCCTTTTCTTTATCGTGGACACTCTAGTCACTGACCCAATTATGACCACCATTTAACACCCAATCAAAAGAAATAAACACATAGTCCTTGAGAAACAAAGAAGATCCGTACAAAGGAGCAGAAATCTCTTTAAGCAAGGAACTTTGTTAACCTGACTCTTTGAAGGGACCCTGCCAACATACTTCTGGGTGTTTAACTGTCCAGCCTGACAAATACATTCAAATCAATCTCAGCTATCAGCTCAGACAGGCTGGAGACCAAACTATATTTATTGAACTGTACAGAGGACCCACTTAATCCAGAGCAGTTGAGAGTATCGACCCTCAGTCAATATCCATGCGCCACCCATGGTTCTGGAGACGACTTATGGATCCCTCTCACTCCGGTGGACAGCGGCTTGAGTTTTGACCCTCTCACTGCTCACGGTACTGTTTAAGCATCCAATCCATATTGCCATATCTACCCATGGAGCATACACTCTGGAATATCTGCGGGTCCATTTAGGAGAACTATCCAGACTCAGGATGCGTAATCACCGCACTGATGAGTCAGCGTGAAGTGGAGACAGCACAGTTAAAAAGACTAAATCGCTCAGGCAGCACGGAGACGCTAACCATAATAAGCTGAGCATTTGGCCGAAGAGCCGGGAATGAATAATACAAAAGCAGAAATCTACAAACTGTGAAGCAGATAACTCCATCCATCTGAATATCAGATGCTTCATTCCTCATGAAATGGCCAAATGGTTGATATTTGAATAACTTCAACGTTACAACCGACAGAAAAGCTGTAGCTGACTGAAATATGTTAAACGTACTGCAGTACTTTCTCTCAGGATCTGACGCACTCTTTATTAAAGGGATAGTTCACACCTAAATCTGTCATCATTTACTCATCCTCATGTTGTTTCAAACCTGTACGACTTCTTTTGCAGAACATTTAAATTCATTGCAATGTATCACATGTTTTTGTCCAAACAAAGAAAGTCAAAAGAGTCCAAAACAGCACTGGCCACTGCTGTTTCAAAACCAAGAGTGCTGTCTTATCTTTTCCAATGTGTCTTCAAAGAATAATATAAAAACTAATGTTTCTCTGGTGAAGTAATTAGTTACCAAGGACTCAAACACTCAAATCCTGCACTGCTATTTCTTAGTTCAGATGTTGATATTCACTTGCCACTGGCTTATTTTTTCCATTATGTAGGTGGGATGACAACAGGGACACACAATTCTAGTGATAGAGAAAAGAGATGAAAATTGCTTGGCAATCAACACCTAAAAATGGCTGTACAAACAAACAACAGGAAAAAGAAAATGTACTGAGATGTTTCTCAAGCAATAAGAGAGAAATGTACAAGCAGGAGCAATTTGTTAGCGTGAAATTTCAAGCAATTAGTAAATTCAATATATTAACTATCTGTAAAGCACACAGACAAAACATTTGTACAAAACTTTTGAGATTTCTGAGGTCTTATTAGGTTTATGCTGATGCTGAAGTGAATATATATATTTGTTCAATGTTAAAACACTTTTTTCCAATCCAAGCCTAATAGGCAGAGACAAAAGGTGTAAACATTGCTTTGTTTGTTTATGCATTCCAATCAGTTTGACCCAGCAACACTGGATCAACCAATTGCGCAAGTTTAGGGTGGAGCAATCTGTTTGTTAATGTGGAAACCTGTGAGAAAAGAGTCATTATTTTCGCAAATTCGTTTGGTGATACAGAAATTACACATTTAAGTTTTAAATCCAGAGCTTTTCTGTTCAAAAAGGTAGTAATACTTTATTTTTAACATTTAGCTGTACAAAAGCAGTTATGCTGCTTGATGTTGCAAACAGGTATATGTTTTCATTTTATTTTAAATTATTATCAAAATCATAAAAACACCAGTTTGCAACACAAATAGTTATACTACGTATTGCACTTGTTATTCTTCTGATAATTCACCTAAAGCAACATTCACAGGAAATAGCTTACTTCCGCACTACAAAATAAAGGGATAGTTTGACGCTCTAGGTGGTAGCCTGCACTCCTCAGCACCCTAAGATTCAGACTCATTAAATTTCCAATGTGCCATCTTGCTCTCTTATTAACTTGGTAATTGTTTACAAGCAGTGATAATACCCAGAGTCATGGCAACTGTCATGGCTGAGTGGACAGAAGTGATCTCCAAGCACCAGGCTGCCATATTAAACATCTACTCTCTGTCCAAAACAGAATTGAAAATGAGGACGAGCTATTTTTTCTGCTCTGCCCTAATAGACAAGATATGTCTCGCTTGCGGGCATCATCGGTGTAAAGATCATTACACTAAACTGTACATTCAGGCACAATTACTTTAGGATGTGGAATTCAAGACACTTAAAAAGAATCGCTTATTTTTTTTATGTTTGTTCCATTTACGGTGTGTTTATACTGTCAAGCAGCATCTAATGGAGTGTTTTACAATATGTATTATCTTGTGCAATAGTAGTGATGCTCTCTGCTGTTCCATCTGAGGATGAACCTTATAAATTTGAACATATATAGATTATACAGACACTAGGGATGTCAAAAGTTAATACCAAGTCAATGCTAAATTAAAAAAATAAAATCACGGCAGTGCCTGGTCCCCATCCACATTCACTATATAAAAGAAGTGTTCTATTAAATATTTTATTTCATTCAAGAAAGCTAGTTTGCTGTAAGACTGCTGTTAGATATTCAAACTTGCACAAACATAGTTATTTAATTAATTGAAAAAACAACAACAACATTTTCTCAATTGGGAAATAAAGACGAAATGCCATTGCTGTAATTTAATTTGTCAATATACTGTATAGATATTACTTGTATTGGTATTTTGACAGCCCCAAAAGATGTACCAAATAACAGGAATCTAGTGCTGGAGAAAAGTATAATATGGGTTTTTAAAAAAATGACATAAAATTGGGTCAAATAAGCTCAAATTCAACTTCCATCAAGGAATGGATCCTCAGCAAAAAAGGATGTTTTGGAGTGGCACTATACAGATTATATTTGAACTCCAGTGAAAGCGAGCGCTGCACTTCCTCAAATGACTCATCTCCATCACCGTAGGAGAGTTCAGCAGGATGTAGCTCTCAGGGGAGATGGAGTCTAAAGTTCAGTATCTGGGTATTAAAGGAAGAGTGAGACACGACCTGAGCTCCCTCCGCTGAGCTCAGACTGATGAGGGTTTAGCCATTTGGCCTGGATCAGCAGGTCAGGCCTGTACAGGTGATGGGCCCTCTGCCCAACACAGCCCTCAACACGCAAGGTCAGAAACCACCCGCCACCACTAATACCCGATTCCCAGAGGAATCCAGCAGGTGAAGGCCACGGCCATCCAGCACGAGCAGGAAGCGATCTAAAGAAGCAAATCTCTTTCCATCTTCCTCGACTGAATGATGGAAATGGTTTAAATGCAGTTTAACCTTCCTGATGACCGCCTTCAAGTCCGAGATCTTCTCAAAATGGGATTGTACGGCATTCAGAGAGGCTTCTG
This sequence comes from Tor tambroides, assembly GCA_021397915.2. Lineage (NCBI taxonomy): Eukaryota > Metazoa > Chordata > Actinopteri > Cypriniformes > Cyprinidae > Tor > Tor tambroides. The sequence continues at coordinate 160,070 of JAFVLL020007478.1, forward strand.
GATCAAGGGAAAGCTTAACCAGGACCGATCGAATAAATTAGGCTGTAAGAACACGGAAAATGCAAAGCAGGCCCTCGCATTGTCTGAATTAAACATTATTTTTGTCTATCAGCAGAAGGATGGGGCCGCTTTAATTAAGTTAAGAGTTGCCTGAGAGACAGTTTAACAGGAGGGCATTAAAGAATACCATAAACAAACAAAAGGAGTGGACAGATAATCCATAAGCAATTAATTAGGGGAGGAACCATGTGGCTTCCACACATATCAGTCACGTTGAATAATTGCTGGAAAAGAGAGAGATATTTATACACTGTCCCAGGTTAACAAGTCTGTACAAGGAGAGGAGGAATGAGATGAGACACTAGGCTCCCCTCCCTCTCACCATCCTTCTCTCTCTACCGACTAAGACACCGAGCTTGATGGTTGACAGTGATTTGGTATGCGATCTTTACTATTCAAGATATATTAGCTAAACCATCTGGAAGGTCAGGGAGGTAATGGCTATTGTATATTTTATGAAGGAAGCTGCAGTTAATCATATGGTTGAAGGTGATTTTTGTGAGGACGCACATCATGGTTTTGTTCCAAACCCTAGTGAGCTTCATGCTGTCTATACTGTATACACAGACAACATCCTAACCAAAATGGAGTCCAACCAAAAATTTGCTTGAAATGTATGACAAAAATAATAATAAAATAAAATAGGACTGTTAAAAGATTAATCACGGTTAAAACGAAGTTTGTTTACATAATATATGTGTGTGTGCTGTGTATATTTATTGTCTATATATAATCATGATTAATCACGATTAATCGTTTGACCACCCTAAAATAAAATAAAATAAAATACAAATCTGTCAATATTTAACACGTTAGGAGCACTTACAGGGGGTGGATTTTTAATCAGAATTTTTTTTAACAATATTTCACTACTGATTAAAATACAGTTATACTGTATGTGGAATAGAAAATCTCTCTGAACTCTGTTCGCCATTTAATTAAACAGACAAACAGACACTCTCCCAAACCGTTCAAATGCATCAGCCATTTCTGTCAGCTTGTGTACGAACAGCAGCTGTATTTATAATTGACCTTTATGTCTAAAACCCACTTCTTAAAGCTGAAGGTAGTAATTTTTCCAATGTAAATTTTTTTTTTTTCTCAAATTCAGAGAGCTATTTGCAGGTTAATGTTTTTGAAAAGTGTAACACTGTGGCTCTATGGTGCTCGCAAAACATTTCCAACCAGTTTGACAGCTACATTGATTCAACCAATGGTGTGAGAATGGGGAGGGGCTATCTGTTTGTCCGACCAATCACAGACAGGGGGCGTGTCTGCAAAACATGAGTGAAAACAATCACAATTCTTCTGTTTGACGCTAGAGGCACAGTAAATTACATACTTAACCTTTCAAGAATAAAAGAGCAGAACTGGATTACCACAGTAATTTAGATCGTTTCCAGGAACTGGGTCAATAACAAAAGCACCGTGTGATGAATTTACCTGAATTTCCACCCCATAGCCCATGTAGACTGTCACGGTGTATGTGCAGTCCACATCCGTATTGTACCAACTCCTGGCTTGCTGCGGTGTCTCTATGTAGCCTCCCGGGGATGTGAAATTGGTGCTGCACGGAGCTGCATTAGAAAAGGTAGAAGGACAGAGAGAGACAGAGAAAGTGTGCATCAATAGAGGCGAGCCTTTTCTCATTCTCTCCATCTCACTTCATTGCATTCCCTCCCATCTTTAATTGTCTTTCAAGGTTTTCTCATTTTCTGTCTGGATCAACAGGGTCAGTTCTCCTGGCATGCTGTGTAGGAGCACGCGGACAATTCAGGTGAAATGGCAGGTGAGCGAATATTTTCTGGTAGCCTTGAGGTCTTTCTGCTCCGTCGGCGCCATTATCTCCCTCTAGAGTTAAACGCCGCTGCTGGTCAAGAGATATGTTCTCGCTCCATATAAATTCATACGCTTGGCTTAGTTATAGGGATGTGCAAAATTACATACTTTCATATTTAAACTGTCAGTTGATTGTCTGAACAACTAGTTGGCTAGTGGTCTTAAAAAGCCCTGTATAACTAGGCTGTTATAACTATCACTTCTAACCGGCCAATTAGATCAAAGTTTCTTATTATATGAACACTTATGCACAATAAATTATTAAGCAGATGATTAATTTTGTTATGCCAGAAATTCTAATTAGGTAATTGTAGGTAAAAAGATAACATTTAACAGTGTTATTAAATGATTTTTTTTTAATGATTAACATTAAGTGAGTGTTACACCATGTTCTAACTACACGCGATGCAATTCCGCAACACGTGATAAAAGGTATATTTTCCATGTTAATCTGCATTTTTCTTTCAACCAGTTGCGACGGCGACAAACTGTTTCTATTTCTGCGATGTCGCGGCTGGAACAACAACATACAAACTATGACAGTGATAATCTCAGGTACTTATTATGTGCTTTGTTCAATGTTAAAAGTGTCTAATGTGAGTTTGAATATCATATTGCGTGACATTTGTAGCCACACTGAAAGCAAAAACAAATAGTTTACATCAGATCTTGAAAATAATTTAAAGGAAACATGTACGTTAAAACTGCGAACTCAATGCTAAACAACAAGCTGATTCCTTAACAAAGATGGCATCTGTCACTCAGTATGTGCATTTAATGTTAAAAAGGTTTAATTTTTATGAATTAGATTATAATTTTATCCATTTCATTGCGAGTGCAGTGCGCTTCCAGAGAGAGCCTGCCCACACATGCTTATGATTGGCTGTGATATTTGATTGATTCTCTCACGTTGTCATGTCCTGTCTGGTGTGGACAGCTGGAACAAACAAAATTGTTTGTCGCTGGAACTTTGTCGTGTTGCGTGTAGTTAGGCTAGAAGGTAAAGATATATATCCAATTATGGATGACACCAATAAATTATAAAAATATCTAATACCTGCTAATAATAGATAGAGTATTGTGCATTCTTATTAACAGATAAAAAAATACTTTCATAAATCTACTGTAATAGTCTCATACTGTATTTGTGAGACTTTAAAGAGACAGCCTTTTAGCCTGAATTCATTTTAAAAATCAATTGATAGGGGTAACTTATGTTACTATATATGGGGTTTCTAACCCCTGATTTTATTGCACAAAACTATCAAAGACCTCATGTAAGAAGGCGCCAAATACAGCGGCACAAAACTGCTTATCCACTGGCATCTCAAAACCCACATCTTTAGGCACAAGCAGTGCAGGTAAAACTCTGAAGAGCCCTGAATTAGGCATCAGGAAGCTGTGTGAAAAATATGTAAATCTAAGTCACGCTGATTGCACGAATGGTACCTGGCGTCTGCATAGTCGTAATAACCGTTGTGGTGATGATGGTGGAGGTGGTGGTCTCGTCATCCAAATCCCCAGACATTGATGATGCTTTTACAGCAACATCCCTTCCTGGAGTGCCATGTTCTACCTTGAGTATTGAAGACTTTTCTTTGTCTCTTTTTACCAGGATTGTTGTATCTTTGGGCTCATTGTTTAAGGTTGGAGTATCATTTCTTCTATCTGACTGTTTGGTAGCAAGCGGTGCGGATGTGTGCACCTCAGTGGTGGTCAGTGACGCTACTGTCATGGACAAGGGTGGTTCCTCCGGGCTTCTCTTCTGCGTTTCTGCTGAAGGTTTGTGTTGGATGTTGGGCACGTGTGGCTGGGTGAGAGCAGCGGCCAATGGAGCCAGTGTGGTGGTTCTGGGAGCTGCTACATCAGAGAATGGAGGCGCGTCCTCATGTGGGACCAGCTGTGTGGACGAATCCTGGAGGAGATGGGAACTAGACGATGGCATTGTGGGATGGTGAGATGCCCCTCCGCTATCTTGAAAATACTGCTCGTGGCTTTGGCCCCGGGGGTCGTAAGGCGGGTAGGACTTAAAAGGCGGATGGTGGTCGAGGCCACTGTAAGGGGGAGCCGTCGTGAACAGGGGCAGGTCTCTGTCTGTGTCCTGTGTGGTGTGATATGGATTGGACCCATCGTCTGCTTCCAACTGACCTCCTCTTTGGGTGACTGCTAACCTCCCATCCATATAAGAACCTGGAGGAGACATTCAATACAAACAGAGCTCATTAAGAAATATATAGTGAGTTTAGAACAGTGATAATCTTGCCAAAATCATCATTTCTGATGGAAATGTACATTGATGAAAGAGTTTTGATTTGACATTCTGAATTCAATGATAAATTCAACATCCTAAACAATCAATACATTTATTTCTAGCACTTTTCATCTTGACCAGGTGCTTTACATTATAAAATCATATCAGAAACATTTGTGACCCTGGACCACAAAACCAGTCTTAAGTAGCACGGGTATATTTGTAGCAATAGCCAAAAATACATTGTATGGGTCAAAATTATCGATTTTTCTTTTATGGCAAAAATCATTAGGATATTAAGAAAATCATGTTCCATGAAGATATTTTGTAAATTTCCTACTGTAAATATATCAAAACTTAATTTTCGATTAGTAATATGCATTGCTAAGGACTTCATTTGGACAACTTTAAAGGTGATTTTCTCAATATTTTGATTTTTCTGCACCCTCAGATTCCAGATTTTCAAATAGTTGTATCTCGGCCAAATATTGTCATATCCTAACAAACCATATATCAATGGAAAGCTTATTTATTCAGCTTATTTATGATGTATAAATCTCAATTTTAATTCACATTTATAAAACAACATATCCTGAAAAAACACAGTTAATTCCCTCATAAGCAACTGCAAAAAGATAACTCTCCAACAGTCACTAAAACACAGAAAATCAATAACTAAAGCATAAAGCAACACAGAAACCTCAGAGAAAATAGGTAACACTTACTTAGTATACTCAAGCTTTAAGTTTTTGTTTTTAAATGTGTTGTTTAACAGTTAGTGCTATGCTCCGGTATCTTGCCATAGAAGATCTATTTTAAATTCTCCAAAAACCTTTTAGTGAACAGCTCTAAATTTTGTGGAAATTTTTGATAATCTAAAATCTAAACCTTTTTCAACTATAAAGAACATTTTGTGCAATGGAAAGGTTCCATAAAGGTTCTTCATGGAAAGATAAATGCCAATAAAGAACCTTTATTTTTAGGAATTGAAGACTAGCTGAAAGCACAAAGAAAGGTCATAGAATTTGATCGGTATGTCATATGTAATTTAAAAGACATTAATTTTCAAATATTTTATTAATTAAGAAAAAAAGGAGTACTGTTGTATGTTTGCTATCATGTTTGCTAAAATGTCACACTTATGTCAATATATTATTTACCTATTCTTTGTAATTATTTGTGAAATTTACTTGCAATTTCTGAATTGTTCCCACACATTTTTTTCAGTATAACTACAGTTGATTGTAAGAAAAAGACTTGCAAATGATTTCTATTCTTCGCCAGCAATGAGACAGCTTTTTATTTTGCGTGCAGATTGTGAATAACTCTCTACTGCAGGGAAAAGACAATCTATGTCCAAATATCCATAATAATATTCAAATATAGGGACACTGTTTTGATGGGGGAACTATGTCTCACTACTGATGAAAGACTTGAAATGCCTCCGGTGAAAAAGTGAAAAAAAAGGAACAAAAAATTCCTTCATAAGTAATATTTCAACCAGAGAGGCCAATATGCTGTTGTGTAATTCGAATAAATCCAAGTAAACTAAAACTGACTAAAATGAATAAATAGGGCATGAACAATACTGACTACATTTAAAGGACATTACATTCATTAAAAAAAACTAAAATTAAAAGCTGTAAAAATTAACACTGATTAATAACTGCAATAATAACTTGGGTGTTCAAACAACTATAGTCCTTTTTAACATATTTCAAAGCCAGACACCCTCCTTTGTGTAAAGCCTTGCAACAAATTTCCTCTCTATACCACCCAAGGAGAAGAGGACTGCGCAGTTTATACGACTTGTGATGCTTTGTGGTTCAGCCATACGAAATTGCAAAGCATTCAAACTGTGGGGTCAGAACCCCTAGCACATTAACAAAATGGAAAAGTATCCACTAAATGGATTATGACTGGAGACGCTTTGAAAACACCGCGGAGCGTGTGGAGGAAAAAAGATCAACTCCTTCGCCATAATTGTTCATTTGAATGCTCTCTCTCCTCCCTTTGCCAATTAATGAGTCCAAACCTTCATCAGGCGGCACATCGTAATGAGTGGATTTGAGCAGTGTAGCAGTGAAAATGGATCTCCCCCACCTGCACCTGGTGAGATGTAATCAGCCGGCCTTCAGGAGGCTGCTGCGTGCAGGGAAAACTTTTGATTTCACAATGCTTCATTTGCACCCTAATAGCTCTCTTTCGGTTTCTCGACTTAATAATAACAAGCTGCTTCCAACAACGGAGGCCGGTGTATCTGAAGCGCATTCGCACGAAAGGAAAGGAGAGGATGATATCTCAAACTGAACGGAACTGACGGGCTATTTTTTTCTCCTTATCCCATGAAGTGTCAGAAGTAAAAGATACACATCGTTTCGCAGAGCGGTGATGTGTGTTTTATGAGAGATTGACTTCACTTTGAGGGTAAAAATCACATCGACATCTAACACATCACTCAGATCCAGGCAAAATGACACATGAGAGACAAGGCAAAGGGCAGGAAGTCCTCAATTCCTGTCATCTATTTAGAATTCGGCCATTTGTAGATCAAACCTCAAAAGTAGACGGGATTTTTTTTGACGAGGACACCGAAACGCAAATAACGTGAGCTCTAAATGTCAATCAGGGTTTTGCTTTATGATTCCTTTATTACCTGTGCCCTTACATGAGTAATTATGAAATAACTGATGTCAAATTTCAAGGCTGTTAAATTACACAGACTGAATGTAATAAATGTGCCTAATGTCATGAGGTGAGTTATTATCTATTTCACCCTGAACACGAACATTTCTGGAAAGAACCGCTCGCGGAAGTTTGCATCTTGGGAGTTCCTGACTTATAAAAAGCTTCTGAAATCGCTATGCATATTACACTCAATGTCATAGGGATTTTGTGTTGAAGAAATCAGCATTCCCAAATGCTTCCCAGTGGAAAGTCCCATATACCCCCTACACTTCACATAGCCCCAGCAGTTCATAGTCCAGGCAAGACCAAACAGACTGAGGCAGGAGAGTGTTTGATTTGCTCCATTAGTGCTGGTGGAGTATAAACAGAATCTCTCAGACTGACTTCACTGTCTGTTCAAAGGTTCCCTCAATGCTGTGCTCTTCAGTGGCTGGATTTGACTTTTAAATGACCATGAGCCTGCCTTAGAAGCTTTTTACACAAACCAGCGGGGGAGTGTGGGCTTTGTTTTACCCTCTGTTGCATTTTCTCTTAACTTGCAAATAGGTATGTTCACTGAACTCCTATTTAAATAGCGCCCTTTATGCGGAAAACACAGCGGAGGAAGAATAACTGCAAATAACAGCTGGAGGGAGAAGTAGGGTGTCACTCATTTTTATGCAAAAAGTTGCCCTGAGACATCTGTAAAGAAGCACATCATTTACTAGTCATTATTTATAAGAAGCTTTTATCCAAAGTGACTTACAGTACATGTATTACCTGGGCAATCCCTCTAGAGCAATCTGGGTTCTTTGCTGCTTTCACAACCTCCAAAAAATTGTCCTACTTTTGAGTTCAGAAGTTGTCCCCAAGAGTTTTTGTACTTTTGGCGTGTCCCAATTCGCGTACTTATGCACTATTCTAGCCGTTTTTAGTATAAATAGTGTGAAGACTGTTCACACAAAAAATTCTAAAAAGAAAAATGAAATGTGGAATGTTGGACATTTCATGCACTCAACTGTCACAGCTTTAATTACATGCTAGATGGGGCGGGGCTATTCATACATTAGATGGTGGTGTACATGTTGCATCATTTGGTACACAACTTTTGTACGGACTATTGTCCTAACCAGCCCTGACAGAGGTACACGACGAGTGACAGAGGATTCTATTTTCGAAAAGGGTTTCTATTACTGTGACGATGTGGCTGGAACAACAGCATACAAACTATGACAATGATAATCTCAGATACTGAGTATGTGCTTTATTTAATGTTCAAAAGTGTCTAATGCGGCTGTGATTTTTGAATATTATTTTGCATGACCTTTATACTGAAAGTGATAATGGATAATTTACCTCGGATCTTGAAAATAAATCTAAGCAAACATGAATGTTAAAACTGTAAGCTCAATGTAAACAAACAAGTGTATTCCATGAAAAAGATTGTAGCAGTCACTCAGTATGTATTTTAATGAAGTTAAAATGGTTTTATATTAATGAATTAGATTATGCATTTATCCATTTTGTTGCAAGTGCAGTGTGGTTGCAGGCAGAGCCCGCCCACATGCTCTTCTGATTGGCTGTGATTTTTGATTGAATTCTCATTGAGCTGCGTCACATCTGTTGTGGACAGACAAATTGCTTGTCACTGGAATCTTATAGCATTGCATCTGTTTAGGACACTGTGTTAGAATCACACCAAAGGCTTAAAGGGATAGTTCACCCAAGAATGAAAATTAACTACTTCACCCTCATGTCGTTCCAAATCTGTATGACCTTTGTTCATCTTTAGAACACAAATTAAGATATTTTTTGATGAAATCCAAGAGCTTTCTGACCCTGCATAGAAAGCAACTACCACGTTCAAGGCCCAGAAAGGTAGTAAGGACAACATTAAAATAGTCCATGTGTCCATGAAGTCGTTCTTTTTGTTTTCTTTGCACACAAAAAGTGATTCATAACATTACAGTTGAACCACTGATGTCACAAGGACTATTTTAACAATGTCTTTACTACCTTTCTGGGCCTTGAATGTGGTAGTTGCGTTGCTATCTATGGAGAGCCAGAAAGCTTTCGTATTTAATCAAAAATATCTTAATCTGTGTTCCGAAGATGAATAATGGTCCTACGGGTTTGGAACTATATGAGGGTGAGTAATTAATGAGAGAATTTTAATTTTTGGGTGAACTATCCCTTTCAACAGTAGAAACAGATGCTTGTAACACCAAGGTCACAGGTTTGATTCCCAGAGAATGCATGGACCATCAAAAATGTTTGCGTTAAAATGTTGCTTTAAATGAAAGAATCTAACACGAACATGACAAAATATTCATATATAATATACACATTTCCTCTGTGGCAAATTTTTGAGAGAGAGAGTTCTATTGCACATTATGTGTAATATGTGAAAATATGTGAACATTATGAATCAAATTGATGCCACTTAAGTTAATTATAAATAAATAAATAAATAGTACAAAAATACAGATGAAAGATGGTCTTAAGGTTTATTATAGGTCTACAGGACAGAAGAAGTGGAAACTAGTCAAATACTGTGCTAATATTTGCTCTAAACTCAAATAGCAGCATCTAAGACCCATCAAGACATGGAGGGGCTATTGCTTCATCTCCCAGAGCTCATGTATCAGCTGTGTGACTGGAGGAGCGAGTGTTTGACTTTGACAGGAAAGATTGACGGGTAGCAGACGGCAAGTTTTCTGTTATGTCTTTCTACACACCACCCAGCAAATTCTTTACTCAATTTTTGCTTGCCACTGTTTGCACTGATTAAAGTATAACAGCCTTCTTGGAAGGGATGTTTCTCTGTCCTAGCCCTAAGTGAGTTTTGATAACAGCTCAGTAAGGAGACATTGCGGGCACCATGCTTTAAGAGAACGAAACAGATGGTGAGAAAAAGGCGATGGAGAGACAGATACAGAGAGAAAACACACACCACAATCCACAAGGTATCTACTGAAAACTGTAAAAAAGAGAAAGACTGCGAGGCAAAGCACTCCCCTCCCTATTGTGTACAGCTAGCATCAATAATGCACCAGGGAAACTAACACAGCGCCTCCCTCACAGCTATATGTCTGCTTCAGCTCCCCGCGCCTCCACTGTGCAAAAAAACCTTCGGCAAGGAGCACACTGCCAAGTCTAAGTTATGAAAAAGAAAGCAAGAGGGAAAAACAAATCAAACTTCACTTCTGCCAGAGCAAGTAACTAGCAAAGACTTCTCTAACACATCTGACATCAGTCGTTTAAGTTGAGCTGCTAGAAGTGGCGGCATAGGAAAACACATCAAATTTCTTAAATGACTCATCACATTACTCTATTCATCTACCTTCTCAGCCAAGGTTTCTTCGTCTCCTTCCCATTAACAGTCATGCCGCCCTTTTCTTTTATTGTCCTCCATCTCTAGCTCTCTCCACCTCCTTCTTTCAGCCAAAGTCACTCCAAGTCGGAGAGACACAAAGGCCGACTGAGTGATGGAGAACCGCCTCAAGAGGCACTTTGATGTTTATCATTGAGCTTTTCAAAGACTGTAACTAAAAATGGGCCTTATCGCTCACAGACCTCGGAATCCAAAATAAACGGAGCTGATTACATTTCCGAGGATTTTTATTCAGTGGAGGAACGGTTTGTGGAAAGGCCTAAAAACATTATTTGTTCCATCATTTTTTCGTCTGAAAAAATAAAGATTGGCTCTACAGGTGATTTTTAACCCTATTTTTACTAGGTCAGAATAAAACTAAGCACCCTGATCCATTTATCCAACCAAAATGCTTTCTAGAACACCAAAAACTGTTTAAAATCAATGCGGATGGTGGTCACAACCCCTTTTTACTTACATAATATGACAGATTTCCAAGTGAAACAGGATATTAAACAAGATACTAAGATACCAAGATGTTGCTGTCAAGCTATGTATTCTATTTCGCTCAATAAAAAAAAAACAAACAAACAAAAAAAACAAGATACTAAAGTGGAAATGAGTGAAAAGTGGGTATTTTATACCTGAATGTGACCAGATTGAATGAGAGTTTGTTGAAACAATGTCTAAATTAAACTATTAGGTTATTGATTAAGAGTGTACAGAAATCTGTGTGGGCTAAGCAACAAAGTGGAAAAGAGAAGTTGTTTAAGAGGAAAATCAAATTATTGCAATTTGATTGATGAGGCACTTACAACTGAAGTAAGCTGGGTCATTTGTAAATGTGAAAATACTGTTTCAATAGTGTAGCCAATAGATGTAACAATATCTGTGTTAACATTTAGTGTAAAGTTCAGACTAATATGGTGTCGGTAAGATTTTTTATGTTTTTGAAGACGTCTGTATGCTCACCAAGGCTGCATTTATTTGATCAAAAATACAGTAAAAACAATATTTTTTTATTAAATATTATTTGAATTTAAAATAACTGTCCATATCGTAATGTATTTTAAAATGTAATTTATTCCTGTGATGCAAAGCTGAATTTTCAGCAGCCATTACTCCAGTCTTCAGTGTCACATGATTATCAATGTTGGAGTACTGCTTAATATTTATTTGGGAACTGTGATACATTTTGTTCAGGATTCTTCGTTCAAAAGAACAACATTAAAAAGAAAAAAGTTCAAAAGAACAACATTTATTTTATATTTTTCTAAAAGTATTGAATGTGTATTGTATCAAATGTATCTATTAAAAAAAATAAACGACTGTACAGCGGTAGTGTACACATCCACGTACAACTTTATTGCCATGCTGCCATAAACTCTAAATCTGTTAAAACAATTATATTATAATCAAGTTAAAATTATTATTATTTAGCTGCAAAGCTTAAATAATACACAACTTTTTATACAAATGCTTTTTATAAAAATATAAGCTTTTTATTTTTGTTTTTAAATCATCCAAAAATGGGCTCCATTCATTTTCAATGTAAGTGCCATTAAAAAAAAATACTAATAATAATGTTCTGATATGTGAAAAATTCTGATATATTCTTTTAAGACGTGCAACTCTCTCAAATCAAAATGTAACAACTGCAAAAATCTGCTTGCACACACACACACACACACACACACACACACCACTCTTTTTATCCCCAGAGGAAACTTGAAAGAATGTCACTTCAGTTATGATGAGCCCTTTCAGAGAGCATGAAGGAAATTAAGGGGAGAAGTGAGATGAGGTGGCTACATCACCCCCTAAATTGATTTTCTTTGATTCGTGTCTTCCCCACTCACAGTTCAACACTTACACTCCACACACACAAGGCTTCATAATTAATCTATTTGGATGGCAGAGAGCTGCTCACAGACTCCAATTATATGGAGAGGGAGAAAGAAAGCGAAAGACAGAGGTGAGTAATCGCTTCCACAGCACACTACATTGTCATCACATACACAAACTGCATTTATAACTCTTAAATGTAGTTTTCATACTATATAGCTTTAATATAACTCATTATATAATGTTTGAAATATTTATCAGTATATTTATGGTTTATATGTGGTCAGACAACAATAGCAGACCATATATTCAACTCAGAATTACATTCATACGTTACTATCTATGTAATGTTGTTATTGTTAACAGAAGCTAAAACTAAAACTATTACAAAATGTTATTAATTGAAATAACACTGAAATAAGATCAAATTTAAATATTAGATGAAAATCTTAAACTTAAAAAATAGAAATGGCAACTAACTAAAAGAGCTAAATTATTAAAATGTCTAAAACATTTCTACTGTGTGTGTGTGTATATATATGTATAATTTATTTATTTATTTTATAAATATATTTTTATATAATTTAAACTATTATTAAAAACAATGGCACATAGACAACACTAAAATAGCACTGCTCTGTGACCTAAACCATAATTTTTATTTATTTTTTAAATGTAACCAAATTGCAAATGAATCTAATAAATAACATACAAATATATAATTCAAAATAGATACTACAATAGTATATAAACAATACTAAAATAACACCACAAATATAAAAAATAGAAACAGAATAATAAGGTAGAGACTTATGATTAAAGGTCTAAAATAAAATCCCCAAATAAAAACCTAAAATAAAACCCACTGATTGTGCCATTAAAGGTACAGTTCACCTAAAAATGAAAAGTCTATTATCATTTATTCACATCCATTTACTGAAATACTGAAAAAAGTGAATATTCTTAAAGAAATACACAGAATACACATTTTTCCATGAACTACCTCTTAGTTCTGGGTCATTCCAGGATCGGTTACCTGGAATGACCCAGTAAGTTACTGTACAGTTATAAACACAACCTAAATGCCATAACAGTTCATTATTCATTCGAGTTTCTCAAGATAAACCTATAGCTACATCTACATTTCTCCATCATTTGCACAAGATCTAAGAAAACACGGAAACAGAGACACCATGGAAACGGCACACACCATAAAGCATATTGGCATTCTCAAATAATGCCAGTAAAGGATGCATCCAGATACACACACTCTCAGACATTTTAATCTACTAAAGTAAACAATGACGATGTGAAGCGTTTTTAGTGCGGTAGCAGCCTGACAAATCCTGCAGCATTGCTCTGACACATTCCAACACCCTTCATTATCTTCAACCCCGTCACACATAATTCAAAGGCCCTTTGAAACTTCAAGCTGGGAGAGAAAGCGTTCTCTTTCAGCCCTATTCTGTCACAACAGAGAGCAATCCAACTTACTAGGAAAAGCATACTGAGGTGGTTTGACATCTTTCACAATTCATCAGAAATAACAAAGGCAATTTGCAGTACCTGCAAAACACAAAGAAGCCGCGTAGTCTCCGAACGCAAATAAAATATGATGATAAAGTAATCAGAGCATTAAAAGGTCTAAGAAAACATCCTCCGCTGCAGCCTGATTTCGGCTGGATGATACGCTAAGTTTAGCAAGGTGAAAAACAGTTCCCTAGACTCAATTGGGTATGTTGTGTTTACTTCAGTCGGGATTGTGATTGCTCCAGTCGTTTACATCAGATTGCTTCACAATTGTGATGAAACAAGCAGTTATTTTTAAACCGCTCTCATTGCTACCTTAAGAAAGACCTGTTGTGGATTGGAAAATGCAGTAAAGGTTTTTGTTGAGGGTTGAAAGTAATGTTGATTGCTGTGGCACTCCAGTAACTTTGAGTGTATGTGAATGGCTCTAATCTTGAAGCTCTCTTTACAATGTGCAAGTAAAATAAGCATTTGACTGTACACATACTGTAAGTTCTGGGTATGTTGAAGGCTCTACCAGAGCATTGTTTCGTAAGGATCCACCCGCCAGCCCAAAAAGCCCATACTTTCAAAGCTTCGTTCATTAGGGACCAGGTATCGCACAGGAATTGCACTCGGCCGATAGTGAACCCACGGACACAAACTCGTCAGTTCTAAACTTACTCAGAGGATACAGAGTGGTTATAATACCTTTAAGTGAGCTGCGCCTGCATACTCATAACAAAAAGTGTATTTTTACCTATAACCACGAGAGCTACACCGTGTTAAGCCAGTGACAGTCAGAAATCCAAAGTCCCTCATGGTGTTCCCCATGGCTCATCCATTGGTGCTTTGGTATCTTCTATCTGTCCTGAATGCAGATTTGCGGAAACACCACTACACATTAATCTACTTGAAAAATGATTTCTGAAGAGATCAGAATAAGTCAAATATAACATTTTATTATCAGTCAGGTAAATATGTA